>WAAD01012681.1:6388-27046 GCA_013389945.1 Fregata magnificens
CTGACTTCTGGGATCAGTCAACGGGCTGAGCCTCTCATTCCCCCCCCATCGGGACGCCTTTGGGTAAGATTCAAACACTTAGTCATACCAAGTGCCTCCCCGGGAAACTTAGAAATCTCTATAGAGTCACTTTACATCTTTTAACACATTTGTAGCCAAGCGTTGTTACTTATACTCTTGGCATTTGCACGTGCTTTGCAGACAGTGAATTTATCACCGGCAATCCAAAGAACCTGTGTATCTGTTGCTTTAATAAACTGCACTATTCATTAATCTAGCCATGATAGTTCTCACTGAATGCAACCAAACCCTTTAGGTGCGGCCGTGGTAGTTCATGGAACGCAACTAGACTGAAGGTGTATCACGTTATTTGTGCATCCATAATCGTGAAAGTTCAGTACACTGAACACGGCTGGACTTATAATGATGAATTGGGCATCACTCCAAATTACTTTAACCTTTAACGCAACACCATGTCACCAGAAATGCAGTTCAGCAGGAAAACAGAAGAGATAAAGCCTGTCTCTGGGATTGTGCAAGCCTGGGTTTACAACCATTTTTCATGAGGGCGTGTGACACTATCAGTGCAAACAGAAATAACCTGCTTGGGAGCAAGACTCTGAGTCCCCAAACACTTCCACTGCCTGAGTAGCTTGAACGTTTGGTAGAATTGGGCTTCCTCATATCTGATCTCCTTCTGTCCAAAAAATTCTGGCATCCTTGGCTGTGGGTTAGCACAGTTTCACAAGCAGGGACGGAAAGTACGGTCTCAGTCACCCCAAGGACTGGAATGTTAAGTACTATAGATTCAGATGCATTCAAGACCCAGAGTCTGCTCTTTCAGGAGGTGTACACCAAAGCATTTAGGTAGGAACTAGCAGTACTAACTACTGTAGCTGTAGACTTGCAGTGACTCAGTCTTAAGACTTCTGTTGTTGAGATGGGCAGTTGTAGCAAGTCGAGAAGAAACTGTGGGTTGACGTGGAGGATTGGTATCCCAACATAGTCAGGCGCTATAGCCCAGAGTTAAGCACGATTTAATCAGATGAGTTAAATGAGCAAGACAGAAGGAGCAACTTCTTAGAAAAGGGACAGTGAAGATATTTTAGCCCTTGCTTTCTCTCCAGGGAAAACTAACCATCCAGTTAAATGATCCTTAAGACCTGATCAGTGCAGGAAAAAAAGGTCAGAAAGATTAAATGTAATTATGGAAACAAAAGGACCAAGGAAAAACCAAATTGCTAGCTTTGTCAAGCCTGGTTTGTAACCCCAATGATAATTCACCTAATCATTTTAATTCACATCCTGCATGAGAATTTAGACAGTAATCACTAGACATGGTACTCCTGTGCTGTTTTCTGATGGCGGGCAGTGTAATTGGTAATAAATTACCAGGGTAATTAAGATTGCCAAAGAAAAGGGAGCATTTTTATTATATTCTCTAATTCTATTTGTTCAAATAGCTCTAAAGACTATACACAACTAACATAAGAAACTGTCCAATGGCTGGCCTTAATTTTTCTGAGAAACTGTCCAATAAAGTTTCAGCATGAGGAAAAAAGAGATAGCTTCATTTCTGAGATAATCAGAAATTTGATTTCCAGGGGTATGTGTGAGTTTAAGAGTGCTCAATAGTTATTGAGAGATTTTCTGTATTTTGAATCAAAGATATTTTTCCCACATGATGAAGTTCAGTTCTGGGTTGTATAAACTTGCTATGAATTCTGTCAAAAAATATTGAAATTAGAGAAATAACAAATCATAATTGTGGACAGTGTCTTGCAATCTTCTTGGACTTTTATTTTAGTAATTTGCCATGTCTCTTTTGTTTTAGTTGGAGTCAATGTCCGTAAACTTTTCAGATTTCTGCTGGGTGAAACACCATGGATATCGTGTCATGATCTGGAATTTTCGTGTCTTATACCCAGTCTTTCTGTCCTTAAAGATTTTCAGTCTTCTTATTATGAGTATTCTCTTCTTGTTTCTGTTTCTCTTTTGTGAACCTCATCCAGATTTATAAGAGTTAATGTTTTAGAGTAAAATGTAACAAGTATTACTATAATTTCTGTGTTCTGTTGTAGATGAAGAACACAAGAGAAAAAAACCAAGCACAGTCATATTTAAAGAACCAAAAAATCAACTGGTCTTTAAACATTTTGACAGGAGGTTAAGAAGGAAATAATTTGTAGAATGATGAATATTTTAAAAATGTGTTTGTGAACTTTTATTTTTAATTTAATGGATATGGAATATTTTTTATTTCTTCTACCCAGAAAGATAAACTGAATATTTAAAAGTAAAAAATGCTTTGAAGTAAAAAGCTTTCCAGCTAAAATATCTTTGTGAAGATAAGACAAGGATTAAGTATTTAATTTGGAAGACAATATTTAATTTGATACAGTATTAAAAGTCATACATGATTGGAGTATAAGACCAGATGTGAACAGCAATGCAGTGGCCATATTTTAAAAGTCTTTTCTGGTTGTGTAAGTATTCACCTTTGACTAGATACATTTCCTTAAAATTAATTATTTAATTAAAATTAATATAAAAAAGTAATGCCAAGTGCAAAGCTCATAGTATCTTTTACAACCTTATCTGCTCACTTAACTGTTCACTGCAGTTAATGGCAATATTTCTCCTGCTTTCACTAGTACAGAATCAAACCACTAATTCATGTTAAGGTTAATAGACTTTCTTCTGCTGGATGAGCATTTTAAAAAAATAGCCTGTGATAAGCCTCTCTAAATCTTCTCACAGATACCTTTATTTTGGGTTAACAAAATTATATAATGTGTAGATACTATATAAACATATGTGTGTATATATTTATATTACAAACTTATTGAAGAATAAGTAGTTATTTTTTAGAACCTTTCAAATCATTAGTTAAGGGGGAAATACTGAAATCATAGAATTCAAAACAAAAAAAAAATCTTTTTTTTTAATTTAACTTAATTGTAGTTTCTCAAAACTGGAAGACTGAATATAGCCTAAAGTATTGACGACTTGGTCTCTCAGATACAAATAAATGAAAAGAATGTATATCATAGCTCTGAGCCTCATTATTCCAACAGGTATTTTAAAGGTATTTTCAGATAATTTTTAGAACATTTTATATATTATATTCTTCTTCTTACTTTTTTAAAATTTTTTTTATTATACTCTTATAAACCTTTGGTTAGCAGTGTTTCTCATCACCAATGTTCTGTTTTGTAACCAGTATTTACGTGAATGTGAGAGAAAAATAGTACAATAAAAAAGAAAAATATATTACAGAGATCTCAATTCCTTTAATTTAACTTTAGTTATCTAAAACTTAGGGGATAGGTTTAACTCCAGATTGTAAGCACCAAAATTTAGCTGGAATAGAATAGAATAGAACAGAACAGAATAGAATAGACTTTTTCAGTTGGAAGGGACCTACAACGATCATCTAGTTCAACTGCCTGACCAATTCAGGCTGCCCAAAAGTTAAAGAATGTTATTAAGGGCATTGTTCAAACACCTCTTAAACACTGACAGGCTTGGGGCGTTGACCACCTCTCTAGGAAGCCAGTTCCAATGTTTGACCACCCTCTCAGTAAAGACATGTTTCCTGATGTCCAGTCTAAACCTCCCCTGGTGCAGCTTTGAACCATTCCCACGTGTTCTGTCACTGGATACCAGGGAGAAGAGATCAATACTTCCCTCTCCACTTCCCCTCTCAGGAAGTTGTAGAGAGCAATGAGGTCACCCCTCAACCTCCTTTTCTCCAAACTAGACAAACACGAAGTCCTTAACCATTCCTCGTAGGACATGCCTTCCAGCCCTTTCACCAGCTTTGTTGCCCTCCTCTGGATGCGTTCAAGGACCTTCACATAGGTACCTAACCTTTTAAATTGTGGGCCCCAGAACTGCACACACTACTCAAGGTGAGGCCACANATACTTCCCTCTCCACTTCCCCTCTCAGGAAGTTGTAGAGAGCAATGAGGTCACCCCTCAACCTCCTTTTCTCCAAACTAGACAAACACGAAGTCCTTAACCATTCCTCGTAGGACATGCCTTCCAGCCCTTTCACCAGCTTTGTTGCCCTCCTCTGGATGCGTTCAAGGACCTTCACATAGGTACCTAACCTTTTAAATTGTGGGCCCCAGAACTGCACACACTACTCAAGGTGAGGCCACATCAATGCTAAATAAAATGCAACAATCACCTTTTTTGACCGGCTGTTATACTGTGTTTGATGGACCCCAGGATGCGGTTTGCCCTCCTGGCTNACGAAGTCCTTAACCATTCCTCGTAGGACATGCCTTCCAGCCCTTTCACCAGCTTTGTTGCCCTCCTCTGGATGCGTTCAAGGACCTTCACATAGGTACCTAACCTTTTAAATTGTGGGCCCCAGAACTGCACACACTACTCAAGGTGAGGCCACATCAATGCTAAATAAAATGCAACAATCACCTTTTTTGACCGGCTGTTATACTGTGTTTGATGGACCCCAGGATGCGGTTTGCCCTCCTGGCTGCCAGGGCACACTGCTGACTCATATTGAGCCTGCTGTCAACAAGCACCCCCAGATCCCTTTCTGCAGGGCTGCTCTCCAGCCACTCCTCTCCCAATTTATACTTGCATCCAGCACCTACATAAGAAATAAATGTTTAAGCTCCCATGATAGCCAACACATTAAGTAAAACTTAATTTATTTTCCCTCATATAGGTGTTAATATTATTTTAGATACCATAGGGCATTCTGCCTGGTCTCAGCCATCCCCTGCAGAAGGGCTTGGATCTGATGGAGACACCAAGTCACACTGCCTGCCTTGTGTGGATGCCTTGGATACCTTCAACACCTGGAATGTCAGGTGTGGATATATCCATGTGTGGGTAACTAAATTCAGCCTAATGAAGTCTAGGGAGCTGTTCAGCTCATTCTGAAGTAGATAACATTTGCTTGGCTGAATAACCATATGGGTTATATTGACTTTATCCCTCATTAATTATGATGGAAGATTAAACATATGACTTACAGGTAGACTCCATAATTAGGCATCTAAGCATATATGATGTAAATTGTTAAAACCTATCACATTTACTGTCTGGTTTAAGCTGATTGTACAGGCTACTTCTGTAATCAAGTGTAGTCAAAGCAGAGACCAGTAACACCTATAAATTATAACTGCACTAAAATGGCATATCTAACTATTGCATGTGTTTTGTAACACTGTGATGGCACAGCCAGATTCAATTTTACAAAACTATGTGAGCAATGTGATCATCAGAGAGGCAAAGATGGGTGTAGTTACACATAGAGAGCACCCAAGTAAGAAAAATTGCCAGAAAAATTGTAAGAAAAACACAAAGAATTGGAAATAGGCAGGACATCTTCCTGAATACAAGAAGAGCGACTGATGGGAAGGGGAGGGAAGGGAAGTGAAAAGGGAAAAAGGAAAAAGGAAAAAAGGAAGAAGGGAAAGGGAAAAGGGAAAAGGGAAGGCAATAAGCCTTATAGGTAGCTGAGAAGACTGCCCTTTTTTTGGAGGGGGTACAACAGCATAAAAACATCATGTGAGGACAAGCGAGGAATATTGAAAAAGAAATTTGCACTTTGGTTATGACTTTCTTGTTGATGAGCTTTCAAGCCAGATCACCTTGACCTTGAGGATAAGAGTTAAGAAGAAATATAGATGTCAGTGCTAGCTGTACAGCTTCAGCTCTATGGCAAAGTATACTCACAAATTCTACTCACATAATTTAGAATATAATTGTTAAAAAAGTGAGTTTTGTAAATGTAGCAATGATCATTAATAATTTGTAAGAACTGACCATTTGCAAGAAATGTTTTGCTAATTAATGTATTCAGTAAACTTTAATTTTAAAGTTCAAAACTGACTGAATTTCTCAGACTTCTAAACACTGTCACAGCTATCTCTAATTTCCTGATATCAGTATACATATATTCATTTGCAACACAGGAGAGGAAGATAAACGTCTTGGGTTTTCAGACATTCACTTCAGTATAGGAATCTCTGTCCTTCGTTTCAGTGTCTTTAAATTTTTCCTTAACTATCCAGTCATGATTATTTGCTTAAAGTCCTTGTCCAACTTTTAGACAAATAAAAGTGAGATAAATCCAATATAAAGTCAGATTTCTGGAGAAAGATAAGGAAGGTGATCAGAAGGAAGAAATGTCAGAGAGAAACAGAGTTAGAAAAGAAATAAGGAATGCATATAAAAGACTGAACAGAGAGAGAAGGAAAAGAAAGGAAAAAAAGAAAGAAGAGCTAAGAGACCATCTGTTATTGACCCAGCTGAAATGGAACAAACTCAGGAAAGAAAACACAGAGTACAAGCAACAGAAATAATATGAATTATTATTCATATACCAGCCCACTAAATAGAAAGTTTATTAACAGTATTTCACAGTTAACTGATTGTAAATGGATGGCGTACCTCTCCTACCTTCCAATAAATACTGCAAGTTGTAGATCAGATGCCTTTAAGAATAACCTGTAATCATACTTTTTTTTGAAATTCAAGATTAGTAAGAACACAGCTTTGGAGAAGCTGTACCTGGGCAAGCAAAACAAGTGTTTTTCTCCTGAGCTACTTGTTTTAGTTCTGAGAATAATAGATAGAGGGTATATTTCTCAAGGCCTGATTACCAATATGTCCCATGACAATACAGATCTACTAAGAAATCACTGGTTTGTGTTTAGATAAACAAGAAATTTAAACCAAAAATGAACATAATTTTAAACCTATGAAGACATCTTTATACAGAACTAATGAAAAAAAAGAATAAAAAGACAAAATACTTAAAAATCTAATCATGGCCTTTATATTTGAACAATTATATCTTTGTCCTCCATTATATTCATATTCCTCATTATTATATTAAACGTATTTTTCTGTTTAAAGTAATAAAGCCTGTATGAAAAAGCTTCATAAATATATCTCAAATTCAATAGAGCAATTAGCCTTTAGTTTAAAAAGAGAAAATAGACCGAAGACTTTCTGTTTCTTTGTGTACTAGATTTATCCTTGACTGAGATTAGAATATGAATGGATAGACCATATAAAAAATAACGTACTCTGCCATTGTTTGAAAGGCATAAAACACTTTTGTAGAAGGTTATTGTCAGAGAATTAGTAGGATTTACAGAAGGGATCTTTTCTGATGGCTTGATGTTGTTTTGCAGTTGTGTGCATTTTTATTACTATGGTTAACAGGATTAAACATTGCATAATTATAAGACTTTCAGTAGTCTTTTTTTTTTTTTTTCCCATTATTTTAACACTGAATGGTCATAATATTTGTTTTCTCAAGACTGTTTTATTAACAATGAACCAAAAAGCTTATATTAGCTCATTATAAAGCAGTACACAGTATGCTATACACTAAATAGCCTCTGTTATCCTGGATAGAAATGTATCAGCAGCCATACCTTCATACTTTGATATACAGATAAATTTATTTCCTAATAAAAAGCATTCTGCTAATAGCTCAGTATGATATATACCACAATTGTTATGAAGATCAAATTGGTAATCCTAACATTTCTTAAATGCCATCTAACTTATTTTTCAAGACTTTCAGACCTATGTTCGTATCACCATCTTTGCCCATATCTTATTTAGAAAGCATATCAATGACTATATATACAAGTTATCCTAATGGTACTGAGGGCCCAGAGTTTTTACCTTTGTGTTCTTTTTTTTTTAATAAAATCATGATTTATATACAGGTTGTAATCTCTAACTTCTAATAGAAAGTTAAAGAAGTAGCCTCTCTGAATATTGTGAAAGATCCTATTAAGAAAATCCAAACTTTAAATTACAGAAGGGAGAATCAATACTAATAATATGAGTATATAGAATATTTTCATAAAGAAAATAGGTAACACTGACAATATAGATAAAACAGTGACTTTTTACTGTTAGTGAATAGAAGTATGGGAAAGTAGTTTAAATTTTACAGTGGGGTTTATGGTTATTGCCTTACATCATCAACTGCTAAAAGTCAATGTATGTTTTACCATCCATTTTCACATTATTTTACTTACAAATATGTATTAGTCATCATATACAATAGATGGGCATAAGATGTGTAGACATAATATTGTTGCGTAAGAGAATTGAAACATGATAAATTTTGTCATTACCTTTTGTTGAAAAGAGAAACTCAGAATGGAAGATCTACAAAATTAAGTCAGTGGGGACTTTCCCATGAATTTCAGCTGGAGATGAAAAGACAGTTGAAAGTAGGCATATGGATCACCTGGACCAACAGGTGACCACTAAGACAACATCAGAAACATCAGGACATTACAAGTTATAGAGAGGAGGTACTGGCTGATCAGAGTTGAGGATCAAGAATAAGTTGCCAAGTAAAATTCCTCTCAGGATCCTTAGGAAATGTCCTTTTCTTCTGTAAATTCTGATGATTACCTGTTTTCTTCATGCTTCCTTGAGGAAGCTTCTTTCTTGGTATAAAACCCCTGTTGTTTCCATTATTCCCTATCCATCCCATCATGAAGTGTTCTTTGAAAGGAGTAAGCCCGGTTTTTCCCAAGGGTTCCTTCTTCTGTGGTGGTTCAAACTGTGTGCACCAACAAAGACAAGCACCCAGAGCAGCCTCATCTGGTACATAGACATACCCATTAAAATAAAGATCACACAGAGTAACAAGAGGTCGTGACAGATCTGTCAAATCAGTCATTTTTTTAATTCTAGTTCCATTGTTTCTATATGTTACAGAAGAGATGAGATTATATCAGAGTTTATTAATATATATTCAGTTCCTAGATTTCAAAACACATTTATAGATAGCCTCCATGACTTTCTACTGAAATAAAGAGAGTTATACATTTATATAATTTTTTAAAGCTCATGGGGAGGTCTGATAAAAGAAAATTTCATAAACTGATTAACTACTTAATCTGCACTGAAATACCTTTACGCTGTAAAAAGTTAGATAAAACATTTGTTCTCACATTTCTAATCTACTTTATTGTTTCCCATACTAGTACTGTTTGAGTTTTGTAACTAGCGTTATTGTAAACCAGAAGATATATGTACTTTAATAACAAAAATGTTGCTTGTTACTTATTTTTAGAATGCATCATTCAAAAGCTATTTAAAGATGCAAATTATTGTACCAAAACATCATGGGGCCATAAAGATTTATAAGCTGTTAAATGATCTTCAGGGCAGAAGCAAATAACATGTAACACCTGGCATAGACAGTATGTTTAACGATAATACAAATCCTTTATGGTACATTAACACCTTCAGAAATGAATAATGTCCTAAAATCAATTCCACAAAAAGTTACAGATGAGGGTCAACACGTAATGTAATTGCGCTGAACAAAATCAGCAAATAGAATTTATCTAACTCCTTTATGCAAGCTCTCTTACCATTTATATTTCCCAATAAACAGAATTTAAGGTGTGTTTGTGATGGATGATATTTATTTCCTTAAGCATCTGAACTATTTTGCTATTTATCAGAATTAGAGCTATTATGCATCCTATTCCTCATTACGTGCCTAATTAATTTGCTGTATTAAAAATTCATCTTACTTTGTTCAGATCAGGCAAGCCAAAACCTTTTAATTTCATTGTGCTCAAAAGATTAATTTTCTCTGCTACTGTAAGGACTAATAATTTATTCATATTACCTGAATCAATCAGAAAATCACATTTTTCCCCACACATTTATTGCAAAGCTAGAGGGCTTCTCTAAGCATTTGTTTTCCTGTAAATTTAAAATATTTAATTGTCAGTAATGGTGCTAGATTGAACAAAAAAATGTGAAGTTTTGCAACACATATAGGGATATATAATTGCTTCCCAGTGAAAGTAAGGCAGCAAATGGTCCTGCTGAACACCATACCTTTAGTGAAACTCACTAAAAACATTTTTTTCTACTTTGAAAGATAGCTAAGGACTAAGTGAAAACTGATAATTTCTTTTGCATTTTGAATAATTAATTCCATGACTTATTTTTCAGTCTGTATTGAGAAATCAGAACAATTAAAATTTCTATGACAATATAGTGCTGTCAAGCATTTTTTAAAAAACCTAACAAATAAATAATTGGATGGACAGTCTACATATTCTCTGCATTCAAAAATCTAAATAATTTTGATAAAAGATGATCTTTGATAAAGACAAATATTCAGTTCAGCTATGTTCTTTGAAAAAGTTATATTACAGATGTAGCTGTACATGTTTGAAATACATATATAATGAAATATGTCATGTTGCTTCCTACTGAAGATTTTTTAATGTGTTGGAAAATACTGTGTTTTTACAAACTTCCTGATATTTGAACTTTCTGTCCTTAATCAGACTTTATTAAGATTTTTATCTCTGACTTCTTTTCTTGGAATTATTAAAGTGCAAATATAGGTCATGGTATTTGATCGAGTGAATACAATGTTGAAACTCCAAATTCTAATACAGAGTGAAAAACTGCAATTGTATTAATTCTTTTCCCCCTTTAACCCGACTGTAGGTTGTAATTTATTTCACACGAAAATTGTATTTATGAACAATAACTATATAACATTCTTCAGACTATGGACATATTCTAAATCAAAGTTCACAATTTTCACTAAGAAATATGATGGCTCAGAATGGGATTTATCTTGGCAAACATTAATTGTCTTTAATTTTGGCATATAGTCTAAGACAAACTATGGTGATTATTTTCATTTCAGAGTCAATGAAAAGAGACTGAAGACATATGACCATAAGATAGATGAAAAGAACAGACATTTTCAGGTGTTCTCTTTCCATAGATCACAGGGCATAGATAACTTGATACGTACTTAACTTATAGGAGGATGAAGAGAAGTGAGATGAATCCTATCCTTGACGAATTAAGGGGAAAAAAAAAATCATTCACCTGAAAGCATATTTGTGCACTATAATGTAGGTCGAAAAAGAAAGGATCCACTTGTGACACTAATGAAGTCTTATAAATTCCTGATGTTCTCAAGAAATGTCTGGTGAAAGATCAGGGAAGAGAGTATTCATGCAAGTCCAAGAACTTGCTATTGTCTTCACTTTTCTGCAGGATAAAGTGCCACTTACAGATTTGTCTATGACCTTATAGATTTGAATGTTAAGGAAGCAACTATTATATTTCTGATATGCATTAAAACTCATAACAAAAATATCTTCTTTTTTGTGATTTAACCCTCACTACGATAGTCATAAGCATAGATCCTAACTCAACTGGGACATGACTTCTTGTCAATTTCATCAACATGTTTGTATAATAAATTCAAAATATTACAAGAGGTCAAAGTGCTTCATTCTGAAGCTTTCTGAGTCTTGTTTGACTTCCTTTTCATTTTTTAATATTCTTCAGATTTGTTACCCCTGAAAGAAAGTGAAAAATAAGAAATAAATATTTCATTTGATACCAAATTTTTACTCCATTTTCAAAGACCTGAAAAACCCTTTATTTTCACTGTTCAAATTATGGGTAAGCATATGTTCAATTAAAGTATGACTTTTTATCTAAATCTTTTTATTAATATTTGACTTTTTATCTAAAAAGACAATCTTAATTTCATGTAAACTTATTTATAAAAAAATTATCAAAAACTCCTCAATAAGGGTCTAATCCCACAGAACTCATTATACAAGGATCAAAAAAATCCCCAAACCAAAACCAACACCCTGAACCTGTGGAGAAGAAGTGTGACTCTCCAGCAAAGTGGTTGAAAAGTGATCCAAGAAGGAGTCCCAGTCCCTAGTACAAAGCATACGAGGGCTGTTTCATGTAAAACTTACACAAACAGGTGTTGGAAAGTGTTGTGGAGGTGCACAAAGTCAAATTAGGCAGATGATATAACCCAAACTAAAATTTATTCCAACCAAAAGTGCTTTGATACTCCAGCAAATATTACTTAGTCACAGGTTTAGGGATGCCAGGTGGGAACTATTACTACCCAGCTGACCTAAGAATTCTTGAGGGTTTTATCCAAAATGCGCAATCACTCACCTAAGAAGATGAGGGCTCTCAACCTCGAGCAGTTACCTTAGGCGGCGTCCTGACCCAAGGGGAGAGTCCCCGACTGCAAACCTGCTACTCCAGGGAGGACGGGCTCCACAGGGACCCCGGCTGGGCTCCATTGATACCCCAGTCGAATCTGACCTGTGGTCATAGATGGTCACGTCTGTTGCCTACTGGCCGAGGGCTCCATCTGTCGGCAACAAGGAAGCGAGGGTGCGAAAGTAAGGGCGCGAAAAGCAGCAGTGGCTGCTCTGCTTCAGCAGTTGGAAAGCCCCCGTCTCTGTAAGAGTGGGTGCACCTGCCACAAAAAGAAAACTCAGGTTCTGCATTCTGACATTTTGGATGAGTATTCTTACCTTTAGGCTACAGTTAGCCTTAAAATACTCTCCCCAAAAGTAAGAAATATGAGGATGAATTAGCTAAAGGAATAGAGGTCTCCAAGATACTGGATAGCGAATAGAAAGGCACAGCAGTTCCTCCACCTCAAAGCTCACATCTCAGAAGTAAGGTATTTTCTCTTAAGGCAGACAACTGTCTTTTACAGGATCTTCAAGAGCTGTATAAATTATTCTCTAAGAATAGGAGATTCACAGGATTGCGCCTCTCAGGCTACATCTATTCCAGTAAACTAAAAAGGCAAGTCATGGGCTTGAATGCTGGCACACGCTTCTCTGTGCAGTTTGACTGCCTGCATGCTCCTCAGCACGTTTTGTCCCACACCAGCTAGCACACTACCAGAAGAGGTTCAGACATGATCTGGGGGACAACAAACTCACTGTAAAAAACCTGGTCAAGGCCTTCCTGCTCTGAGATGGAAGGAGATCTAGCTGTACAGATGTGAGTCACGATTTCACACACCTGTGGGGATAGAGAGTAAGTGCTGGCCTCTTTTGCGGCACACAAACATAGCCTAACAGAAGAAGACCTAGTTTTTGGATCCCGTGCTGGGGATAGACATAAATATTTGCTGTTGTGTAAAAACATATCTTTAAATGTGTATAAAACTTTAAGGTCAAAAGTTGATTGATTGCACAGTTAAACAACCCCATGATTAAGCAGCACTGAACATGAGTTTTTAAGAACCTAATTCTAGATTCAGGTCTTGTAATTTCCATGTGTAATTTTGCTTCAGTAAACTTCTTTTTTCTGTATAATAACCAGCTTCAACTTATGGTTACCTCTCACTGTCTGAAATCCCAGAAATCATACTTCTCTGGGATTTATGTATCAGTTATTAGACATTTACCCATCAACATAGCAGATGTTAAGAATGAGACATTGCAATACTTGCCTAAAAGCATCAGTCATCTGGCAGCATGGTGAAACTAGGCACAGTTAGGTAGCAGTAAAAGTTATTTAAGATGTAGTGATAAGGAGCCCACACTACCTCCTCAGTCCTGTGTGCTGTTATGGAACATGTGTTTATGGGGCCCAGTTCTGTTAAATATATGCATATGTTTACATATGCTATTGTAATGAAATTGGCATAAATGAATTTCTGGATTTGAAAAGTTTATTATACAGACTTCTCTAGGAGATTCCGTTAAGCACTCCTTATAAATCATGAATTTGAAATCTGATAACAAAACCCAGCCTTCAAGGTCCTTATATAAATTGCCATACACTATAAATTCTTTGTTCAATCAGGCATGATTTTTTAGCATGATACTCTACAATCTTTAATTCCTGCCAAAACCAAACACACATACCTTCATAAATCCTTGATTATCTTTTCTTGTCTAAAGCTGCATATGCCTCCTGCAACCTTCTGCTCTGTTACATAAACAATTCATAGAAACAGCATGAGCTAGTTGCATATGTGATTTTTTAATGTCCAAAACACATTTTAATTAGTTGGCTTAATGGTACTAATACACTTAAATGATACTAATGGATTTTAATTATTTAGTAGTGGTGTTGCGTATATGAACACTACGATGCAATGATATGAGATTAAGAGGGGTTTGGGTTTTTTGTTTTTGCTTTTAATAGCATCTATTAACCATTGCATATGGAAGGTACACTCTATGGATATAAGTCTTTTGATGCAAGCTTCTTTTGGTTTCTTCAATTTCAGTCCCACATGATAAGTTCATAAGATCTATTTTCTCAACATATTGGACACATTCAGAAATGCTTTATCTTGCAATGTTGCAGCATATACATGCATGATTGACTATTAGTAAACTGATATCACAAATATATATACATTTTATATACATAGCAGGGCTAGTGATAAGCTCAGATTGATATAAAGCAATGTAAAAAACCCAGGGGTTTTGGATGCAGCAGAGTTTTTAGATCTGAATTTAGATTTTTGCTGAACATAGGTACACATATTACAAATTGCAAACCTGATAGTTCTCTGTCAACAGCTACCTGACAGTGAAACATAGAAAAAACCCATTGACTTGAGTAACCCTTTGACTAGAAGATTCCTTAGCTTCTTCAAGATGTGCTTCTGCATATAACAGAGCTTTTCTGAACTGGTAAGAGCTCAGCAGTTCCGTGAGTAAGCTGACATGGTTGAGGTCTACAAAACTTGTAACAGTATGAGCGACTTTTGTAAAGCAACTGTTATAAGTATATATATATGTGTGTGTATGTAAACATATATATAAAAAGGAGTTGTTTAATTATTAAATAAATCACTGGTTAGAAGATTCAGCAAAATGGTGGAAACAGTGGTTTCTGTGTTTTCTTCTATTTGAAGACATTCTGCAGTTGCCATGAAAATACATGGTATAATAAGATACTTAAGGTAACTATCAGTTCTTCTACTGTAGCTACTGCACAAGGCCCAGCAAAATAAATAATTCATAAAGACATGAAAAAGCAAGTAGAAATTTAGGGATTAGAATAGTTAGCATGAATTTGTAAGAAAAAACATGGACTTTATAGGCAAATTCCATTGGTTAAAACACAGAAGCTGTCCCATGAGTTGGCACTAGATTTAGGCTTCTTCACAGCTTTGTGAGGTCTATAACTACTAAAGCTACAAAACTGTGCTCCCTTTTTATGTTTTCTTTGTATGACCCAATGATTCTTGAATTATGTTCTGCAAAGTGGAACCATTCTAATAGACTTAGTAGCTTACACAATGGTTAGGGCACTTAAGTGGAAAATTGAAATATGGTTTTTAATCTACTCACACACAGAAAGGAACTGGACCTCTCTCTCTTTCTTCCTAAGTAATTTTTCTTTAACATAACAGGCAGTTGTTGAAAAAGCAGGCAGATTCACAACTGGTTTTAAAAAACAAGCAAACAAACCAACCTGAGTTTTGCTCAATTATTTGGAAGAATAAATGTGGATACCTGACCTTACCTGGGAACTCCAGACTGCAAAAGGACCTTTCTGTATCTCCTGACCGAGTCATTCAAAAGGAAGACTTAAGCTTTGTATCTTCACCTAACATACTGTAAGGACTAAATCTAAGCATATTCTTGCTCAGTGTTTTGAAAGATTTGGCCCATAATCTGTATCTTTAATGTTCCTCTTTTGACCCACATTAACTATTAATGGGTATTTGATATGATAGAGCTATATTTTAACTTATAGTCCATACCAGAGTGAGTGAAGTGGAATTATATCTGCTGTTGGTCAAGAGGGCTTGACAGTATGCACATTTATGAGGTATAGTGATAAAGGTGCAACTTACGATTTTGCAGCAGGAGTAAAATCCCCTGGATAATGACAAAATGTAATGAGTGGATGCTGAGGGAGGTGGTTGCATCTGAGAAGAGAATGATATCTTTATGAAGAGAGTGATATAAAAATATACACATCACAGTGCTTGCATCTCTGTGAGCAAGATTTTGACACTGCCATCAGAGCATGTGGTATAGAAAAATATACCCTTTTAAAAGACCATAAAATTAAAAGCTATTTATGCTGGCCATTTATCATATTTTATCTTACCTTCCATAGAAGATACAGAACAAAATCTGATTGTTTATAATCCAATATACAGAAACCAGAACTAAAGGTAAAACAATTAAGGTTTTTGAAAATGTAAGTAAATTTTTATGTGGAGTTATACATTTTTAAAAGTGAATTAATTGAAACAAACATAACCACCCCAAATGATAAAAACCAAAAACACTCAGATAAAAAAAATTTCAGCTTTGCATGAAAATAGAAACTTCATTTTTTCACAAAACTTACATTGGCAGTTTTCCATATCTGAGGAAGTGTTTGGGACAAATTCTAGAAACATAAAATATAATATTTACATAAGAGAGCCCAAACATACATAAATTGTATAAAATAAGATGTATAATGTGTCATGATGATTGTATTCCTCTGAATAAACATGCCAAGACTATCTTCCATGACAAAAAGACTAATTTGCATTATCTCATAAAATGGCAATATTTTCCCAATTAGAGTCCAAAGAAAGTTTATTTGGTTGATAGTTCGTATTTTGCATGACCACTATATGCTCATTTGAGCCCTTTTAGATGACATTTAACAGGAAATTAAGACTTGCAATGATGAGACTGGTTTTTTTATGTAAAAGCTGCAGACTGCAGTGCTCAATTTACCTGGTTGAAAACCATTTAGGTTTTGATGATAACCCACAAAAGACAAACCATTTTAATGACAAAAAGCAGGGTTTAAATTTCTATGATGTGTTTCAAAGAATTTTCTAGCTAAAGTAATAAACCTCACAAGCATTTCCCTGTGAAATTTCACATTTTACCATTTTTGTTAAGTTTTAAAACTTTTTTTTTAATGGCAATATGACATACTGCCCAAAGCTGATCTAGAGTTTTAGAAACCTTTTGCAAGCCCCAGATGCAGCTCCTGCTGTGTGGTTTAAAAAGGGTACTGTAGTACACGTAGCTTTGTGGAAGGATTTTCATGGATACTTTTTATTGATCTAGGTCCCATCAGAACACCTTCTGCCGATTTCTTTGAGGGACAGTTAGACTGACAGCTTAAACAACTGCAAACACCTTTTGTTATTATTATTAGAACAGAAATTCTACACATTATTATACACAATATCTTCTTTAGAAAATCAATCTGGATAATTTCAAGTGAAACTATTGTCCACTCAGTAGCCATAGATTTAGGGGAAGATGACAGGTTTTGCAATACTAAGATAAGAGATACTTTAGCCAAAAGGATATTAAGTTGTTCCTGTTCAGCACAGTAACTTGTTAACAAAATGTCACGGCAGAGTTTGAGAAGCCAGCTGTCAGAAAATTAGGACAGGATTGTAGAAACTGAAGCAGGCATACAAAATATCCATGGTTGTTGTTCATGGACTTCTTGATCACTTCAATGTCTCCTATTTCTAATAATTTTTCTAAACAACTTTTAATGAACAAGTCTGATCTTTGGATTTTTTTGGGGGAGGGGCTCTTCTGCATGAAAAAGAGCATGTTCTCCTCTACTTTTTACTTCGTAAGTGTATGGAAAACTAATCTATTTAATTACACTTGCTGACAGATTGTTCACATTCCTTGAAACAATGAAGTATCATGCTAAGTGTGTCATTTTGAAGAATCAAATTGAGAACTTTTGTTAATAACCCAGATGTGACCAGAGATAATCTCATATTACAGATAACTTGGAAGACATTTGTTTCTGTTTCTGATCAAAAACATACTCATAAGATTTATAGAATAAATGGTTGCAGGAAAACCATGAAAATCTTCCATGCAGCTAAAAGATAATTTTAAGTGCTTACTGCTGGAGTGGAGGTTAAACAGCTATGAGCGTTTCAAATGGCAGTAGACAGCTTTCTGTGGGCAACTGCATTGAGTACCAAATGCTTTTTATTTGTGCTAGGTTTTTTCTGTTAATTTACTACCATGATAAGTGAAAGGAACTTTAAAAAGGTGTGTAAAGTTTGCACTGGAAGGAGAAATGCAAAGGAGAAGGATTAATATGTTCATACTTTGGGTACAAAACTCAAGACTCAAAGTGTAGGGCAATGAAGCAGGTAGACTGGGAACCTTGTTCAGAAGTTTCTGTGATAAGTCATACGTAATGGACAGAGAGCTAAGGGAAATACTGTCACAGGGAAAATGGAACAGGCAAGCAATAAGAAACAAGCCCTAATAAGTGTAAAATGGTGAAAAGTGTACTGTATTGAGGACATGACTTCCTGAATTCTAAAATTTATTTTCTCAGGTGTAGTAACGATAAACAACATCAAGGAAAAATTAGAAGGATCCAAAATCAGTGCAGAGTGAAGAATCTACTGAAGGCATGAGGAAAAAGATGAAGCAAACACAAAGTTTCAGTAGTTTCTGCTGTAAAGTACAGTAAAGAAAGGCCACAAAAGATCTATGGATTTGCTGTAAAAAAAACTTCCTGAAGGGAGGGAAGAGAAAAGCAGGATAAAAATGTGCAGGCACATTGCAGATCATAAGAGATTGCCTTGTATGATGGACAGTTCTAAAAACTACTTTTGTGGCTGCTGAGCAGGACTGAACAAGGAAGTGAAGAACTGTCTGATGTGCACTTAGAGACAAGCTGAAAGGGAGAAAAAAATTCTTTCATTTTCCTCAGTGCTGAAAATACTCAAACCCATCATATGGTACAATTAAAGCAAGGCATATGTAGCCTGGACTTAAAAAAAAAACAACAGAAAACAACACAAAACAAAACCAAACCATAAAACACACTATTCCCCACAATTAATCCTTTAAAGATCCTCTTTGGTAAGCAAATTCCATGAAATAAGAGCTCATGCTTTGAAAGAATTGTGCATATGTTATTATGGGGCAGCTTATGTTTCCCATTAGCAAATTTCTCTTCCTCTGGGGAACGAAAAGAATCTTCGCTTAACAATCCTTACACTTCAGTACATGATTTGTTACTTGTTTTGCCTAAACTTAGTGATGCCTTTGAGTTTTCTGGGCAATGAATCATGCTGTGTCACAGAGAATGACTGCTTAGCCAGAAAAAGAACTAGAAGCATATTTTGATGACTATTGCATATTAAAAATACTAAGCCTTATATATTCCATTGTTGACTCCCTACAAGCAAGATGGAAACATTTCCAAAGAAAGATATTTTATGAATCACAGTGACATCTTAAATACTCCGGGAAAAAAAAAAAAAAAAGAAAAAAGTTGTTTTCTGTTGAAGACATTTTGTTTGTATTTTTTATTCTTTCTGAGAAGTAAAATAAAAAAAAATTTCTTTGTGAAATAAATATTTTCCAATTCCTGTTCAAGGAAGAATAATCCTCTCTCTAATCTTTCTTCTTCAGAAACCTCAAGGACTTTTCAGACACCTGAGAAACCAAATTTATACCTAATTAGGCTATTAAACAACCACATTAATCTTACTGCTGCTATAAAAAATGGTCAAGCTGCTACAGGTATCAGATACTGCAGTGATACTACACTTGCATCTTAAACAAAACAAAATAAAAACCACAATAAAGTATTTAATTCAGCCTCAAAATACTATGCTCGATATGTTGTGGGTTTCATACAAAGCATTTTCATTACTACTGTCTTTTCGGTTTCTGAGCATTGAAAAGATGATAGATACACTGTCATGGAAAAGAACAAAGACCTTGTGCAAAGTCAGCTACAGCATAAAAAGCTATTTACAGAAATGCAATAACAAAGGACTGACTGACTTGGCATCTCTAACCTTATTGTTATTTAAAGTATTTTTAAAGGAAAATTGTGACATTAAAAATATAACGCATGATTTCTGAATACTTTTGTTGGTGGTATGATCATCTGGTCAGCCTTGCATTAATTTCTCAAAGAATAAAAGAATAATACAATGATATGCAAGTTTGTATAGGAGGAGCATTTAGAATTTCTTCAAAATTAACCCATATACAGTTTTTTTCCCATAAGCGTATGGAAGAGGAGGGACAGTGGAACACAGGAGTCCATTCAAGTATCAATCACAGTATTAAAGACAGTGGTGTTAACATCCCACTCTTCTTCTTACTCGGTACTGAAAAAACATTCTTTCGCTGCACATGTCTTCAGCGAGAAAGTTCCTGTGTTATCAGCTAAATAAGGAAGAGTATTGGCAGTGAATGTGATCCCAGTAGTGAGGCCCACCGTCATGGTCCCTACTGTGAAAGCAGACTCAGTGTAACATTTTGAACAACTTCACAGAATCATAGAATCATTAAGGTTGGAAAAGACCTCTAAGATCATCAAGTCCAACCATCAACTAACACCACCATGACGCCTAAACTAGGCCCTGGAGTGCCACATCTACACCCTTTTTGAACGCCTCCAGGGATGACCATCTCTCTGGGCAGCCTGTTCCAATGCCTAACCACTCTTTCAGTAAAGAAATTCTTCCTAATGTCCAGTCTAAACCTCCCCTGACGCAACTTGAAGCCATTTCCTCTCGTCCTATCGCTAGTTTCTTGGGAGAAGAGTCCAAGACCCACTTCACTACAACCTCCTTTCAGGTAGTTGTAGAGAGCAATAAGGTCTCCCCTCAGCCTCCTCTTCTCCAAGCTAAACAGCCCCAGTTCCCTCAGCCGCTCCTCATAAGACTTGTTTTCTAGTCCCTTCACCAGCTTCGTTGCCCTTCTCTGGACACGCTCCAGCACCTCAGTGTCCTTCTTGTACTGAGGGGCCCAAAACTGAACACAGTACTCGAGGTGCGGCCTCACCAGTGCCGAGTACAGGG
>WAAD01012682.1:24131-53524 GCA_013389945.1 Fregata magnificens
ACAGAGGAGGAAGATGAAGTACAACAAACCACAGGAAGTGAATATACCTCTCCCACTTTCTGATTTATTCATGCATACTGCAAATCTGTGGAGGGGAAGATGGAAAATGAAATACCAGTGCGACAACTCAAGCTGTTCTGAGTGATGAGGGCCCTTCCCAGCCTAAAGCACCCCTAACCTTTCAATCAGGCCTATTTTCAGCCCCTCTTAAATCGTGAGCACCAAAGCTAACAAGGTCTGATTTCCTACAGGCTGCCTGTTGTGGTCGACTGAGTATAGTAAAGAAGTCTTTCCTGGTATTTACAAGGGCCATCTCCTCAATGAATTCTCTGGAGCTGAATGAGCTTAGACCTGCACTCATCAGTTCAAAGGAGCCATTTACAGAATCTCTCTCCTCTGCAAAGATGTCTACTTTCAAGCACTATATAAGAACTTAACTGTCACTAGGAACGCTAATCCTCTGGCAGATCTGAAAACCAATCTGCAGTTTGAATAATTGAGGGAGAAAGGGAACCACACACAGACACAACAAGCTACGGGAGAACAGGTATGCTACCAGGGTTTATACATATGGCTTTTTTAAGTAGCAGGAGAGGCTACAGTGCACTGGGTGATACAAACGTGTTACCAAGCAAGCGCTCCTCTGCTTTTGACACCTTTCAGACAAAAGTCCCTCGTGCAGTGCTCCACACAGAAAGCTCTGGGTGCTGCACCTCTATACAGGATGCAAAGCAAGAAAAACCAAGGACATGGCAGGACGTGCCATGGGAGGCGAAGGGTGGATTTCCTAAAAGCTCTGAGCACAACTGAAGCGTTCTGATCCAGGCACACAGCGGAAACAAACACAAGCCAGGGCAGTAAGCCTATCTCAGGCTTTTTCTCATTTAATTTCAGATTAATCACTGAGCATTTGCATACAAGCTTGGAAACAGAAGCAAAGCTCTAGTTTGTTAACAGCTAAGCAGAGATACTGCTGCATAAGCAAATACCATGCAACTGAAGGAGGTGGAGAATGGAAATAGCTTTTGGCTGCTACCTCAGGTTTCTGGTGCGCACCAAGAGACAAGGAGAGACCACAGTTCAAGGATCACTTTAAGCTCTGCAAGCTGACAGTAATCTCTAAAGGCCCATAACATATCAGTGTTCTCTAGCAATCTGGAACAATACCTTCTGATCGCAACACGAATGACGCCAAAACAAGGACAGTTGAGCAGCTTGTGCCAGCTTTGTGTCATCTGAGAACAGTGTGGGCTCAAGAATGCCTGCGAGGCCAAGGATCTGACTCCTGCTGTGGTTTGGGTAGGTTTCAACTCCTTGCAAGAACAACGTATTTCAGGAGAGCCCTCATGCTAAAATGAAGTTTCTTGGAGTGGGGGCAATCTGGGCAGCTGGAGGGATCATGCATTAAAAAATGGCCCTGTTCTAGTCGTCTGCAGATTATGTTTTCATTAAGGTTTTAAGTCTAAGATAGCTAAAATATTAACTCTGTTTTTGCTCTGGTCAGTTTGGTGAATTCAGCCGAGTTTGGAGCAGATACAGAATAATCCTCACAAGTAAAAGCATTTGATTAACTGAACAAGTTGACATATGGCTTATGCAGCGAACAGACTTCCAGAGCTGGAACCGCCTTTTCACTTTAAACTTAGGTCCTCAGAACAGCCTCAGGGAAGCCTGAACATTGCCCACGCTCGCTGCTTCTTACGCCAACAGGCTGCTTGGGACTGTGCTGAGGCACTATGCATCTGGCAATTTTCATGGGCAGTAATTAAAAAACCCACAACTTTTACTTTGCAGTCATGACGGAGTTTATATGCTGTATCAGCGCTGCTCATCTGACTCCCCTGTGGATGCAAGAGATTTTGTCCAAGCACACAAAAATTACTTTTTCTACTACTGTTTAAGCCTATGACTACATATAGTAGTTGTAAACAGTACTGACCTGATTACAACCTTGCTCTCATGTAATAATAATATTAATCCCATGAACTGGTACAGAAGTTCCCCAGCGCCTTATCTGTGTTACTGCATTCAGGATTATGGTCAGCTATGTGTAAGCAGTTTCTAGGGCGTTAACTGACCCAGACTTTCTAAATAGATTTTATTTTTAATATAGCAATATCATACAGAGGTAAAATAAACCTCTGCGTTATGAAATTAGCTGCTGCACTGCAGGCACCCTACAGAAATAAGCGATTACCTCATTTACTAATGACCCGTGAGAAACAAACTCCATATGTATGTTGTTTCTTAGCTACTGTTCTAGAAAGTGGCTCAATCTGTTAACTGAGCACAGTAAATATGTAATTAAATTAAATCTCCAACAAGCCTGAGAAAAATGTATTGAAAGCACTCTGCTTGATTACAGACATTGGTCTAAAGTAACAGACCTATTGATCTGGTCAACTTCAAGCTTATTCGCTTCACCCAATTTAATTTGAGAAGAACAATAACTAAATTTTAGTTGGATCTCCTTTCCCAGTCTCCAGGGAAATAATCTGAAGTGACTCTGAGTTCAGGTGGCATACAGAAAATATTTAATACGTCAAAGAAAACATTTATTTTGTTGCAACTATGAACACAAAGTTACACTAAAAATGCAAATATGGTTTCCAGTATAACAACTACATAGTGTTGCTGACAGGGTCATATGCCATGAACAAACTTCTCTGGTGGGGGCAATAAACCAGTTGTTCTGCAAGTTCAGGACGGTATTAAAAACCATATTTCAATAAAGTCCTCTATGGGTGTAAACCAAATGGAAACAACTGAAAATAAAACCTGCCAGCTGTGCCTGAATACAGAGGCCGCTTGATTTTGTTATGCTCTGTGCCAATCCAACATTAACCCTTTTTCTACTGGGCAAGACATCCATCCATTCTGTCCAAGAAGAATTTTCTTAATTAAAGAAGAATGAACACTTAAAATGGCTTGCTGTATACAAAAGACAGCTCGCAGTCTCTACAGAGCAATTCAAGACGTACCCTCTCCAGCATCAGCGGTCTGAACACAATTTGGGTCAGTAACGTCGCACTGCTGCTGTCATCCAACAATTGCTCTAGCCACCTACATGAAACAAGTTGATGACCTCAATTCTGTTTCCACCAGAGATGCTTCGATAACAGAGGGACATCAGTAACACATCCAGCATCCCTGCTAACAGTTCCAACAGACAGGCCAGCAACTACTAGATCAGCATGATTAACACACTGTCCTTGTAGTCCTGGGCCCTGCCTACACTAAGGAAATTGTGAAATATTCATTAACATAGCCAGTACTTGTGTGGCTCCACAAATGCTTGGTTCACTGGGGATTCCAACATAGACTGACCAAGTCAAGGAGCATCCACATACACAGAACTAAACAGCATTTTCCTCATCACCTAATCCAATGCTCTGCTACTGCTGGCAGCCAGACAAAACATCACAGTTTTGTGCAGATACCAATGCTAGCTCTAGAATTAATGCAGCTATATTAACTGGGCCAATTAAAAGCACACTTTTTTGCTTTCCTTTGGATACAATCCTAATGTAACGATCCTGTTTTTAATAGGTACCCCTGCAGAGTCATACATTTCATTATACAAACATAACTTTTAATATTTTAAAGCTCCATTTTCAAAGTAGTTAGTCAGTAGCCTTACACCTTACTGCTTCTTCAGAACCAAACCCTCTTGTCTGTTAGACACCTCATAGTCTAATTCCTGGCCTAATAGAGACACGAGTGGTTTATATTAATCTGTTCCTGCTCCAGTTCTCTCCCTAAAATTGAACCGCCATTAGCTCCCATTCTTACTTGCTTTCTCCAGCACTTGTAAACAGGAATCAAATTCAGATTTTGCTTTACCAAGTTGAACCAGACAGTCTCTTTAAGTCACTTCTCCAGGTAAGCTGCCCATTTCTCTGACCGTCCTCTACATCTTTTTTTGCCAATTTAAACTGAACCTTTTCAAGCGTAAGAGATAAGAACTACATTTAACATTCCAGATCAGATCTCACCACTCTTTATACAGTCTTTCCAATCTCGACTAGAAACAACTCGTCTGGTACATCGTAGGATTGAATTTGCCCCCATGCGTCAACAGCTCAGCCATGCTGATCTCTGAGGGTACAAATGCCAATTCNCTTTTAAGCACCTTACCCTGCATTCCGTACTCCTCAAAATTTAAATCTTTTTCTATTAAACCTATCCTCAAGGCCATCTATTTTTTTCTTGTTTGGTATTCCAACATTGATCTGTATCATCTGTAGTGTCAATATCTGCATTTGTGTAAGCAAATTTCACAAGCACACACTTCTATTCTCTGCCCGCTTGCTTCCCCCCCAATCCTGCAATAATTCACCAGGTGCATAAGTGCTACTTCTGTAGCTCAAGGGGTAGTACTGTCTCTATTTAAAAAGAAGCGCCACTATAAAACCAGTCAAAAAACTTCAGGACTGAAAACGACTTACACTTATGGTATATAATAAAACTAAATTTTACAAAGGAAAAGTTGAAGGGGTCTTTTTTTATATGATAGCAGATTACTATTCTTCCTTCATCACACATACCTTTTTTTAGTGTTAAGAGAAGCCAGAGAGTTTTGCAAAGGTAATTTGTGGCTTGATATCTGAAGACTGGAAGTCTCACACAATGCAGCTTCATGCTAAAATGACACAGTCACTACAGAACGATGTTGTTTTAGAAACACAGTATTTGCACAAAAGGTCAATCTGCTGCCAGATTGCAACACTTCCAATGATTTTACCAAGATACAGTGGTCTAAATTGTCACTCAAATTGAACACAAACTTGAAACTGCCTGTTTTAAAAACAAAATGATTTCATATCTAGCCAAAACTCTGCAGATTTAACAGGGACAAAGCTAACAAATTTAAAAGGTAACAGAGATTGAGGTCACATTCTCTTGGATCTTTCATCTTTTTTGTGAACAAATTTCCAGGTTTTTTTACTTCGGACTCCACACAAAGCACAAGGCCTTTATCTGACCTTGCAGCATCATAAAATGCAGACAAGGAAGCAGGACATGGCTGGGACTACTCTTTGTTCAGTTCTGAGAATTATTACCCACTGACAGGAGTCCTGCTCTTTTTCTTTCTCTTAATCACAAATTGAATTCCCATCAAAACCAAAGCAATACTTGCTGTTTACAGGAAAAAAAAATGCCTCACAGGAAAATTCACTAAATGAACATCTGCTTTCTCTATAGACAAGTTACATATGCTTCCCTGGAGATGAGTATCAGGCTTTCTGTTAACGCATGATTTCTGACTTCAGGTTGTCGTACACCTTGGCTGTTCATCACATGCTCTTTTTCAATTATGTTCAGTTTTGTCCTAGTTCTGTAATTTGTATAGCTCAGCTTTAAAAACAAAAAGCCCTACAGCCAGTACAGGAAGCGAGATTAAAGAGAAGCTTGTTCTGGTGACAAAACTATACAGGCTAGGAGGAACAAGAAGCCATCATCTATGCAGAAGCCTTACCCTTCTACGCAGTCTGTCCCTTTCTTCACGAATAGCGTTCATGGTGGCCTTGGTCCTGTTCAGCTCCTCCTCTTTGCTACACAGCATGGCCGTGAGGCTCTCATTCTCTTCCCGCAAGCCAGCTAGCTCTTTTTCCCATCGAGATCTCTCTTCAGATAAATTTGGATAAAGGTCACGTCCCAGTACACCCTCAATCTCTTCTACGGTCTGCAAAAATACAGTCATCAAAAACCAGAAAGAAGCAGAGAAAGATGATTGAACAAGACTAATGGTAACTGGACAGAAGTGTGTAACAGGCAACTATATATGGTTTTATGTACACACCCAGCCCCACAACACTGTTAGTTTGCTTCTTTTGTTTGATAAGTAATATCAAACAAAATTATTGCTTATTTTGTTTGACAGTTTGACTGTTTTATTAAAATATTTCATACTGACCAACACCAAAGCAGATGGATGTTTCATACGCAAACAAAACATGTCACCCATGAGTGACAGCAATCCCAGTAGTTTCATCTCAGAACACTTTAAAACAAATTAATGACTCCATGTCATGGGTGAGCACTGTCCTTGTTGTTCCCCTGCCTGAGTAACAGGCAGAAAGTAGCAGCCTGTGAATGTGCACAGCGTGGGGCCTTTCTCAGTTCTAGACCAACTCCGCAAAAGGGCAGGGAAAAAAGTGGGACAGTAAAAAAAGAGGACTCTTCTTTCCCACATCCCTGAGCGTGTTCTTTCCTAGAGGTGACAGAGAGATAAAAGAAAGAAAACTGGCCTTGGCTAGGCTTACGTTATACCAGAATACGTGACAACCTTTCTAGTGCCTAAAAAAGGCTGGGTTTCCCTGGGACATATAATGCCATTCAGCATTTTCCGCCCCATCCCCCAGCTCAGAACTGTGCCTTGTAGGCACCATTCAGCACGAAGGATATTCAGCAGCTTCCACTGGGTGAAACTAAATTACGCAGACACACCACCAGCAAGGGAATACTGCCATGCCTAAACTTACCGTCAGACTGGTCATTCAACATGTTGAAACACAGCATAACACGCAACATGTCAGGTAACTACATGCAGTTCTGATTCTACTACACAGCATATACCGTGCCTGTGTTAAGTTTTTTCCACTTATGGAAGACCTTTGCAACAAGTAAAAACCCTCCAATTGTTGCTTATAGGCTTTTGAATCTCTCTGAAAGTAGTCTGCATTAAAATGTTAGGAAGAAACATGGAAAATAAATGAATATATGATATAACTCGCAACCTAGAAAGCTTCATTTCACTGGATAATTCAAGAACAAGTTATAGCTGAAGCCTATACTTTCAAGTTTAATATGGAAGATAAAAAACTTGTGTGTCAAGGTTAAAAATAGTCTACTTAGTTGTTTTATTCAAAAGGACTTCATTTTTATACATAACAAAAATTACTGACTGAAGTTTATGTCCTTAATTTGGGAGGGACTAAAAGAACCAACTAGTGTACAGCTGAAAATGACAAACCAAGTTGAAAATACCACTCCACTTTTTTTCTGCAAGAAATCTTCCCCGTGTTTTCAGCACTGTCTGACACTCAGGTATCAGTGACATTTTATTGTTTATCCATTATAATGAAAAGTTGGTTATTTGCTGTTATCAATACATTAATCTTAAAGAATACATCTTGACTACAGCAGGACTCCTTAGTGGGGAGGAAAAGACACTCATACAAAAGGAAAAAACCTATTTTTAACAACTAGTTCAAGACACCTCTATGGAAGAAGCAGGGACAAAACTTTTGCAATCAGGTTCAGTTTACCCTTTTAAATCATATTTCATGTCTCTCTTCCATAAAACTGCAATACGTTTAGAGTCATAAATATAAAACTCCATTGACAGAGTATCAACGCTATAATTCTGCTTACGTATTTGGTAGTAAGCTTGAACTGCTTTTTTAAAAGAGCAATGCCTTGCAACATCTCTGTAAGATGAAAGAATCCGCTGCTCTCCCTTACATTAGTTTCACTTGGTCCTATGGGTCTCAAAACTATGAGAAGGTAAGTTATTTCAACATGAGGATGAGTTCAAGTTCTGAATAAGCATAGGGCAGTTAATCTTACAATGTGAAGAAAAGCTCTGTAATGGTAGGAACATTCTCTCTTGATGCTGCCAGCTTTATTCTAAACAGTGCCTCTTCACTGCTGTCTTCTCCTCTCCCTTCTTCCCCCTAAACTCTCTTTCATGCACTTCCCCTGCTGTTTCCTCACCCCTCTAATGCCAAGTTCTGCTGCTGCCTCCCTCCTCCTTATTCCCCATGCCCCTAGTGTTACTATTTTTCCAACCCGTCCCTTTCCCAAGCCTCTTCTCCTCCTCAGAGCACTACTGGGGGTGATCACGGAGCAACGCTGAAAGAGGAAGGACTGTCACAAGTAAGTAAGCAGCAGCCGTGGCTCAACACCACGGAGGTATCTTCAGACAGGGACGCTGCTGCTGTTTCTCCGGATTCCATTGCTACCATCTGCCCACACCAGTACAAAGTTCAGGCAGTGACAGCATCAGCATGGGTCTGGCAGTCGTGCCAAGGGCTGCCCTATAGTCCTTAACAAAGCTGAGGGGCCTTTAGCTTGCTTCTGTGCTCCTTCATTTTGCTGACCAAATTATTACCACAATTCTCTGGTTTGATGACCAACAGGCTACCATCCTCCACGGTAAATAAAACATAAATAGTGTACAAAGATGTATCTACGTAAACTACCGGGTTGTTTATTTTTCTTCAAAGCAGTATTATAGAGCAGCTTTATCTGGCATGCTGCTGCACAGCAGATAGATTCAGGTATAATTTCACCAATTATAAGATTGAATTACAATGTAATGTTCCGAGCACAGGGCAGGATGTCATATCATGATAATTCCAGTCTTGCCTCTGACACTGCCATCAGTGCTCTCTGCCTTAGTTTCCTTACAAGAGGTGTTGTGTTACAGACATGGTATCAGATGAAATCAGCAAGTATCAGGTTTAAAAGAAGCAAAAAAGCAGCACTTTTTCACATGGCGTAACTCAACGGTAGAATTTATTCCTACCAGAATTTATGGAGGCCAAAAATTTAGATGGGTTAAAAACATTAGATACAAACATGGAAGAAAATTCCACCCATGACTATTAAACACAAAGACATCATCTCCGGCTCAGGAAGTTCCTAAACCCACCTTGCTGGAAGCATCTTTGAAGGAAGGAGAAGAAGGACATCCTATGTATGTCCTTTTTGATGCAGTCTTTCCATTGTCATCTGCCACTAGACAGATGGGACTTTTGGTCCGACCCAGTGCAGCTGTTCTCATGTTCTAAATGGTTCACGTTTGGAAATATTTACACCTTTTTTAAATCAGTAGAGTTTTAGTGGTAGGTATCTGTTACTGATAGTTACTTACTCTTCAAAATATATGAAGCATTAACCAGCCTACTCTGTGGAAATTTTCTTAAACAAAGGATAGTTTTGTAACTGTTCAGTTTATCAGACAATCTGATAAACCTCATTTCAAGGTCTTTTCATTCTTTGTGGGACGGAAGTAACTGAGCTAGCTAGGGTCATGTGATTTGTATAAAAGAAGCAAAAAAAAAAATAACCAGCAACAGCATTAAAAGAAGCCTAGTGAAATTTAACCATCAAAACAGAAGGATTCAAAACACTTAAATGCATTAGTCCACCAGTGAAAAAAAAGTCAACAGTCAAAGCAAAAGACAGTCAGAATATTTCAGGTTTCCATTCTTGATTCCACCTGTTTTAAAAAATCTCATTTCTCTGTCTGAGGAAGCAGGAAAGGAGGAATGACCTGCAGCCATGGGTGGAATTGTGGAGAGGGGCTCTAGGTGTAGCTTTTGCTATATTAAACACATTGGTGACACACTTCCCTAGCACATAATCGGAGGATATCAGAGAGATTCCTATCTTCCTGGAAGGTGGATAACCTTTGCATGCCATCACTTGTCAAACACAAACTATCCCAGGCTCTACAGCCCAGGCAGTGGGGAAAAGCTTCCCCGAAAAATGGCTATGCATGTAGAGATCACATGAAAATAAAAGGCCTGCATTTTGGACCAGTAAGAAGCTGCTGACAGTTACTTATAATTATAAAAGTTTGACTGTAGTTAATTTGAATCAACAGTAAATCATGGGGTTAAAATAAAAAGCTTGAGAATTAAGCTTATGGCAGCCATTATGACATTTTGTTGAATCTACCTCCTGCAGAAGTTTTCATCTCACCTCATGCCAGAGACCTCTGTGGACCTCATGCAGACCAATCTCTACCTGTTTTCCAGGATCCACAATCTCTCTCTTGGTGAATACTGACCTCTGAGAACAGTTAACCCTAAAACTCCAGATAATACTGGGTAACATTCAAAGTATTGATCCTAATCCTCTGAGACACTCAAATAAACTGCTGTAAGACCTTTCCCAAGAGACCCAGAAGTCAGTCAGTCTCTCTCAAATATACCCACATTCTCCAAACTACTACTCAACATTAATTTCTTTACAGGCCATTACATTCCTCGGGTACCACCAGGGACAGAAGGGACCTTTCCCAGTAGTATGCCAAAGGGCTGTCTAAGCCATCTAGAATGGTCACAGACCTCCCTACTTCAAGAGCAAACTGTCAATATATTTGTTCTTATATAAATGAGTCACTGACGCCTCTCCAACTGACACAAAAAACTTGTTCAGCTCTCTCCCTGTATATAGTAAGATACTCTATGGTTCCCTTGTTTTCAGGTTCTGAATTGCAATCCCTTCATTACATGTGCTATCAGGCATCCCTCTTCTTGTTCTGTTACATGCACAATAAAACCAAGACATGCAAGTATCAGTTGAATTACTTGCTCCTGTGTCTGGCTTGTCTCATTAGAATTAATATACCACACATGCTCTGTGTTAAATACTAGCTTCATATTTTAAGACAGCAAAGTCACAACTTACACATAGTTTATGGCATTTTATCTTCAAATTTCAGAGAGTGTGACATATCGTGTTTTCAGTTACCAGTCAATGACTAGCTGTGTGACCTTGGGCAAGTGACAACTTGTTTGCTGGATAACCTTCAGAAAGTAAATTAACTGCTGAGTGTCCCCATTTCTCTTATCTCTGAAATGAGCATAAGACAAATACATTTCTGATTTGAGATCAAAGGTCTGTTAGTAGCTCCTCCTGTGCCTTGGTGAATTCAGTGTAAAACAGCTGTACTACTGCTTACCCAACACACACTGTGAGCTGGAGCTGATTTCTATGAAATATTTCGACACCTTTGGAAGTAAAGTGCTATTTCTACAGAATGTGATCAGGTGTCTCAGGCAATGTACACACTGCATTTAGAACCTAATGTTACCCTTACCTTAATGGCTAAATCACAATGTTCACTGGCGGTAGTGAGTTGTTCAATATGTCTGTCCACTTCTGCTACTGATAAACTGCAGCTGCTTTTCTTCCTCCCGCAGACAACATTTTCCAGACCTGTCAGCACTCTTTGCAGTTCTGAATTCAAGTCACTACAGTTATCTAAAAGAAAGTAAAACAAACCAAAACAAATATTGCAACAATTATTGACTCAGTGAAAAAGCAAACTCTAACCCAGGAAGTGCCTGCTGCAGAACAGCTAGGACTGATAACTGTTCAAGGAATGTCCTTGCAATCTGCCACTTTTTCCTCACCAACTGATAGGCTTAAATGCCATAACCACATCAACTGAAATAATGAGTTACTTCCCATCTGACAAATAACACTCCCCCTACTTATCTGAAGTATTCATTCTTTCTTCAAAAACCTCTCTTTTCTGAAGGACGACATTTTAAGACACCACATGCTCACGCACTATGTAATTTCTTTTTTTTTAATTCTTTTTGCCATTCAGGGCCTATTATCCTCATTTTATTACCCTCAAAGGTTTTTCTTTGTAAATTCAACATTTTTTCTGCCTGGTAAATTCATTGACATTATGAGTTGACATTTTTCAGAAGAATTTTTGTGGTTGCACTTAGGCACTGCCTGATTTAAAAAATCCTGGTGTTTACAGAAAAATGATGCCTACCGACTGTCTTAGAGTCTATGTTTCATTTTTATAGCTATTTCTTCTTCAAATGCAACTGCAGAATATTCAGGGGTCATAACAGCACACCTTGTTCTTTGCTATGTTCCATATTACGACCATATTAGCAGCATATACAACACCACTATTTTAATTATAAAATGCGGCAGAGAATCACTTCCTTTTCTGTCTTCAGGCAAAGCTCTTCTAGTGCCTTGGGCACTGCCACAGTGTCCTCCATTTCTGTGAAAAGAAGCGGGTCCCACTACCTTGCTAGCTCTTTTCATAAATTATTTTCGTTTTTCTTGGGCTCACATCTGGCGACAGACAGTGGCAGTTCCTAAGGCAGACACGTGGTAGAATTCACCCTTGTGCTGTCTCTCAGATGTGCTAGTTACCATTTCTGGCTTACTAGTGAAGAGTTTGCAATAACTACCCACTGTACAGGACACAAGTGGTGCACCACGAGACAGCAGTGCACCAGCAGTTCCTATACCTTATGAAAAGCAGTGGCAGGCATTCTTGCTGGAGGGTGTTATTTCTATACTACTGCTGCAAGTGTTTCACCATGGTCAGAATTCCCTAGCAGCCTCATAGCTGTGGTTCTTATAGGGGACTGAAGTAGCGTGGCATTGAACTGTGTCTGAAATTTAACAGACACGAGGCACCAGATTATTGTAGACTGCCTTGAAATCTCTCTGTGCGAGAGAAGACTGAAAGCGGTTGCATGAAGGGATGAGATGATCAGAAAGTAAAAAACTGTAAACTCGTTACCACAAATCTAACTCCACAGCCTAATGCACATAAACATAAATCTACTGCTGACCAAAGAGTTTAGAATGATGTCACAGTATTTATGAAAAATGTGAATGGGCAACACATACAGAACTTCACTCTTGAAGTCATATTCACTAGTTCCTGACTAGCAGCCACCCATCTTTTGTAGAAATACCAAAAATCCCTTTGTAACACTCATTTATGAGCGGCATATACTGTGCAGGATTATTTGTAAATTGTAAAAACCTTAATCGTAAAACCTCTATTTTGTTTGCTTGAATTTATTTGTTTCCATAACATATTCTATAACAGACATTTTGTCCACTTAAAGAACCTTCACAGGACCTTGTATGCTGAGTTTTGTTCCTACAATAACATTTGCCCCAGAAAATAAGGGTTTACAATACATTTCTCACAGAAAACCAGTACAACCCAATCACAAGCTCTGCAAGACATACTGGAGAGGATTCATAGTTTTAGTTCCTGGTGTTTTACTGCCTGTAGCAATCGAGCAGCATATCCACATGTGTGTGTCATGATGTATTATTGTTTTTAGTAAGTCACTGATGCTCATTCCATTAGGCCAGTAAACAAGGTCATGCACATAGTTATTAGGTCATGATTTTTTATCCTTATATACTTATATCTAGATGGATAAAAATATATACATATTTGTGCATACATACGTGTATGTACACACACACACACACATGTATACACACAAAAGGATTTGTCTTCACAGGAATACAGAAACGAAACTGAAAAAGGACAGTCTACGTATAGAAAGAAAACACGGAAAAAATGCAAGAATCCCTAGAGTTAACATTCTTATTTTGTCCGTTGCTATATTTCATTTTATTGCCATGTTTCCCACTGTTAGCAGAAACTTAAATGGATAATTTGCTGTTAATGTATACAAAGCCTGCTTCAGCTCCAGCCCATGAAGAACAAAATCAAAGCCCTAACCCCAAAACAAATGCTGAAAAGTAAATTAGTCTGAATTTTTTTGTCAAAAGAAAAGAAAACTAAAGGGAAAAATAGTCCTCATGTTAGCATCTGTTCAGGTAGGAACTTAATAACAAGCATTAACTTCTGAAAGTAAAAACTTTCATTTTTTAAGAGTATAAAAACCTCTATTAAAATATCTTGACTCCATACAATATTTTGTTAAATATACTTTGAATTCCGTATGTCAGACACTTTGTGATTACTTTATTATTAGTATTGTTCTACCAACATTTCTAGAAATTAAAGACACTGAAATACAAGTGTGCTGTGGCAGGTCTTGCATTTATAAACAAATACAGCTCCAGAGCTGGTGTATTGATTTCAACTTAAGAAATCATACAGAAAATCTCTTTTATTACGGTTGCTTACAGTATCAATATGTTTTCTACTTTATTAAACTCCACTTGAGGGCAATGAATACTACACTCAAAAGTCAGCCTACTCTCAGGTCCATTCCTCTAAAAGGCACTGTACTGGAAAAAAGAGCAAAAAGTTCTCATTAATGAAGTGCATTGCTCCACACAACTGGAAACTGTTTTAATACAGTTTCTTATGTATGGAAGCAAATATTGCATGTTGCATTATAGCCATCAAAGCCTCATGTAGAGTTAATAGTGTAATATTTAAGGATCACAAGTTCTGCAACAGAGCTTGCTATTTCAATGATTTCCTAAAACACTGCTCGTGTACAGTACCACCCACAGAAGCTCCCAGGCACCTAGCTAGTTTACCTAGGGAAGAAAATGAAGACCAAGTATTTGGTTTTAAATATAAATTAAGAGAAACAGTATTCTGAAGAGAATTCTGGAAATCAGTCACAGCGAGGATTACACCAGACTTCTGCTAGTCTACAGCTATGGTACTCGGCAATTGTGCCCAAACACTTAAAAACATTATCATACTGAAGGCCTCGCGTCTCCTCATGCTTATATTGCAAACTTTATGGAGCAATTATTCCATACTTGGAGGTTCTTCAAATGATCAGTAATTGTGCTTGGAGGACAAAATAGATGAAATTCTGAAGGAAAAATGCTTGCCCTCTTACTTCTTAACCAGAAAAAATTAGTTACAGACTGTCTGGAGATGCTCCCTCCTTGCACCATATTTGAACGGCTTGTGCCAGATTTATCCTTCCTATCTAAATCCATTTCAGTAAGCTACCCCTATTCCATAATTCAAAAAGGCTCTCAGTTTTCAAAAAGTGCAGACATCCTTTATAATCAGGCTGTAAAAGAACTGGACAGACAGTTCCATTCTCCGTGCTTTTCCCCCCAGCTTTTACTCTGCCTGCAATTCTTTTCTAGAGTTAGGCTACTTCACAGGCACACGTAGGGTATGTGAATAGCTTTTTTCCCCCCTCTTCTTCCCCAAAAGTCATGAGCTCTCCTGAACAATCATTCCATTTTAGACTCCGTAGCTATTCTACATCAAGGCATGGAGGTTACTTTGCATATAAGTTCATAGTCATGGAGAAGTTCAGCATTTCTTGTGATTAACACAGCCCACATTCATTTACTTCCTCATCAAACATTTGGATTTGCATTTCAAAGGCTCTGATGCCTTTCTGCTGCACGAAGGCATCGTGTCTACTAAGAAGCATAACTCACCCATGTCTGCAGTGACCATGGTGGACTGATTCTCTGGTACCGAGACAGAATTCTGGTCCACGCTGCGTGAGTCTTCGTTAACCTCGTGTTGGCTTTGGCTGAGCTCTGACCGCAGCTCTGAATACTCATCTTCCTCCCTGGGACAGAGAGCAAAGGCAGAAATAAAATCCTCTGAGGAAATACGTATCTCTGTGACACTTATTTCAGACCTGTAAGCTGAGCCACAGGATACAATCCACGCAAGTGTTTTGTCCAGCCAGTAGAAAAGGGTTTATATCCTTTACTGCAAAGCAGCTGTGCTATACCCATAACACCCACTTGCAGCAGCTACTGTCTGGTTTCCACTTCTTTATTCCCAAATTCATTATTACTCCAGACAACTGTACAAGGAAACAATGGGTAGAACTGAGTGCAAGCAAGGATGTGTGCAAGAAGGACATATATTGCTCCACAATAACTCCCCAACTGACAATTCTTTATCAGCACAAGTAGCTTTTTATCACAAAGTGGATTAGGAATAACCGATTTTGGCCTCCTTCTCAGTTCAAGGATGCCATCGGCTTCTGTGCAAAGCAAGCGTGCACATGCACATAGCTGCATATGTGTATCAAAATGCTCTTGGGGACAGGTAGGTTTTTCATCTTCTCAAAAGGAAGAGAACAAATAGTGAGTATGGTGCTGAACTGTTGGAGTTAGTAGAAAATAAAAAGCCTCAATTACCTAGGTTTTAACTTATTTGTCAAGCTGGCTCTACTAAAATAATTGAGGACACAGAATACTTTAGCTAAAGCTAATGAGCTTAAAAAATCAGGGCTTTTCCCTCCTGTCTCCGCATGAAGAGTTCAAAGCACTGGGAAAGAAGATAAGTAAATGAATAATAGCTTTGCCTGAGAACATTTGTAAACATTTTTTCTTTTGATCCACTTGCCGATTCAACTCAGAATTTTTTTTTTTTTTACTTCCATAGTGACCGTTTTGACATTGAAGTATATATTTTAAACATGAGAAAAACACCAGCTTACCCAGGTGCAGAGCCCCTCTGATAAGTAAGCAAACAGCCGTCATTTTGTTACACACTAAATCAAATGCAGAGATTCATTTTGCTGCAGATTCAGCAGAAAAGTGTGAGAATGGAACTGTCTGGATTTGGAAACAATAAGAAATAGCAAAGAGCTATCTGGGGATCTGCAACTGGGAGGGGCACCTGTAATGTTAAGTCTGCTGTGTGTATGCTACATGGTGATGAGTGTTTCTTGCAGAAATATTGCAGGATTTAGCCTGGAGGTGTGTCTGGGTTTGCCAGGCAAAATAGCAGAGAAGATGGCCCATACATACAGGTAACAATGACAGAAGTAAAGTCTGCTATCAAAGTAGCAGAGGTGACAACTTATGAACCAGGCCAACTCAAAAAAGGAATTTCAGCTTGCTTGCCAAGCAGGGTTTCCCAAGGTACTGAGACATAATTTCTACAGGAACTACTATGCTCTTCTACCCCTTACATGTTCTTCAATGCAAAGAAAGTCTGACTTTATCAGAAGCACTTAGTTGACTATTATTAAACAAAAATGCAGGTCAGCTGGTTAAAATTGAGATTTAGATCAAAGAAAGGTCTTTAAGGTACCACGCAATACATGTTTAAGAAAGTGTGAGAACTAAATCATGAATAGCAGGAATTAAAACAGTGTAATGAAGACACATAAGTGTGAGTTAACGTTCCATGAACTCGTTTATTATTGGCCACAGCACAAGCCAGTAGTAATTAGCTTTAGACAAAACCAATTACCAAGCACTCGAACAGTTGCATTTTTTTGACCTGAAGGTAATTAATTTTTTCATTTATGAAACAATTAGTCCTACATTTTTAAAACCTGAGTTACCTCTACAAATGGACAAGATGCTATATTGATCATAAAAAATGCCACACACAATATCTCATCACTCTTCTTTTGTCTCTTGTTGCATAGATTTTCTGTTTAAAATCCAACACAGCTTCATCTAGTTAGCATGAGTATTGTTTTTTCAGTTTAAGCACCCCCAGTATCTTGGGGCAGTTGAAAAGTATGTCACGCAGCCAGACTCACACCCTTCCGACGGCTCAAGCCAGAAATCAGTTTCTGAGTGAACTAATGCTTCTAAGACCTGACCAGAAAGATCAGAAATCCATTTCTGGTCAAGCAAGGTCAATCGGTCTCTCCACCACCATTCTCACGGGGGGCAGACTGAGGGCTAAAAACACACGGGGGAATTCGAGGGGAGCAACGCACCACAAATATAAATTTTGCCTTTAAAACTGAAGTTGGCAGTAACAGAAGATACTGTTTGAGACTCCCCTTTCCCCAAAACAGGAGAAGAGTCCTCCAGTAGCATTAGAAATGCAAGGCGCTCAACAGCTGATGATGACTAGCCACTGAACTCCTACCGCACCACTCAGAAGGTGGAGGCAGTACAACTTCCTTGTGGCTGCCAACGTCTCGGGCCTGGCTGGAGAAAGCAGGTATTTGCTCTCCCATGGGCCCTGATGGTTCCCTGTTGCTGGTGAGTTGGAGGCAATTAAGATCAGATCAAGCTGTTCTAAACACAGAGTGGCCTGGGATCAATGTTGGAGCAAAAAAGTGTGTTTTACAGGTACATCTGCACTTATTGCTTTCCTCATGTTTGGGTGCAACCAAGAATCACAACTGCTGCACAGACACTGAGAAAAACTTGATGAAATAGTGAGCAAAATGGCACACTTTCAGCATCCTTTCACAATACTGATGAGTTCTGCCAGGACACTGGCAAGGTGCACATTCTCTTCACGGCTGCAAACAGTGCAGAGTTTCACACTTCAGGTGCCAGCAGTTTTTCAACAATCATTTTACTTGAACAAGTATTTTTAAAGCATTCTAAGACTCTCAGATAGAAAATACTACAGGTGTATGTGCACTGCAACCCAGAGACTCCTGTGTACAGACTTGAGGTCCTTCTGAACTAGTTCACTTGTGAACAAATAGCGACACACTTGAGACAACATGGGAATTAATCACTGAAGGCAGGTGGGGCTGGGCATTGTATGCCGAAGCCAACACTATCGCACTCACGCTACCATCTGAATTGAATCCAAGTAGCTTCCACCTAGCACATATTTAGAAGCTAGAATCAGACCTCCCGGTCATTGTGTAAATATGACCATACGTGCCATGTGTTATTTCTTCTGATGCTGTAGCCTATTCACTCTCCTCCTTCATTAACTCCAACACAACTTACTTTCTGAATACATTTCAGATTAAAAGCCGTAGATCTGAACAAATGGTTTTACAGCAATGGGTTACAAGCTTCTTGACAACTGTTTCAAATAATCCTTAGCAGGTACCAATATTCAACGGAGTATACTTTTCTTTGGTATTGTTAAAGTTGCTTCTTATTTTTAGAGTTGCACAGATGTACCCGAACAGCCACTGGTTTAGAACTAAAAGCAATTTGATCTCTTCCCTTTTTCCTTTTGCTGAACCTCAATTTGACGTCTAAGAAAGACTGCCAGTCATAGGCTGAAGTTGTTTCTGCACAATCAAGTTACAGACGATTTTGTCAGCCAAAGGCATGATTAAGAAAAAAAAGAGTTGAGTTTGAATGAATCTAAGGTAATACTAAAAACTTCTGAAGTCAGGAATATTCACCTTTAACGTAGACATAATTCCCTTTTAGTACACTACTGTGTAATTTGTAAATCCATTCTGTGCTTCAGAGTTATCAGGTGTATCCTTTATGTCAAAGTATTTACAATATGACTCTACAATTGGGAAAATCCATTTGATTGGCTTTGCTGTCTTCTAAGTTGTACACACTTGGACAGAAAATGGGAGTAGGCATACACTTTGTCAAAGGACAGAGAACCTTTGCAATGCAAAAAAATTGTCCTCTACAAATTGAAACAGTAGAAGTAGGGGTAACACTGCCACCAACATCCATTCGACATGCTAACAGGAACCCCAAGCTAGCAACACTCAGTGAAAGCTGTTCACTCTAAAAGAAGCTGACAAAACGTGCTCTGCACAATCATCATAGGCTCTTCTGCCCAACAGTCTTGCAGAGTCTGACGAAAGCCTGTGACTTAAGTTTTACAACCAACTTAAGCAAAATACTAGCCACCTCCCACTCTCGCCCTAATTATGTAGGCAAGAGCAGTGAGACACTGTCACGCAATTATAATTTTCCAAGAAAAAACAGAGCTAAGGTGTGTGTCTCCAGACTGCTCAAATAAAAACAGCATCCGCATCCTAGTGGATCACTTCTTCAGTGTCTTTTTGTTCCCAAATTGCTACCTTCTTGAGCTGTAGTGGGTAAATTCTGCACCGTCACACATGAAGAATTAGACAAGCAAGAGGCTCATCTACTTGCACAGTATGAGTATAGGCAACTCTCTTTCTAGCCTTAATATCAAATCAGTTACAGCTGTATTTCAGCTTTTTTTTTTGGTGAGGTTGGGCTTCCAAACCAGCTGGGCTGTCCAGACCAGCAGCAGGGAGATGAGACAATTGCAGATGAATGTTGGCTTGCTCCCACAACCACGGTGACCTCATTTTCCTTAGGGAATGCTGGAAGAACGTAGTGCAAGAGCAGCAGCTAACTTCATGTGGCCACACACATGGAACTTGTTGTACCCAAGAAATGGCTAGCAAACCTAGAACAATCCTGGAAACTTCGAAAAATACTCCTGTAAGATTACTAAGATCAGTATACCAGATATACCTGGGAAGAGGCACAGGCATTGACATGTGACCTCAGCTCTCTTCTAGAGCTGGCATTACTAAACCACACAAGCAAATGCCGTTACTCTTCAAGCTGTGGAAACCCCCTGATATTGCAAGGGAAGAAAAAAAAAAAAAAACCCCACCCCACCAAAAAACAAAGAGAGAAAAATTCTCAGAATGGAAAATACTAACTAGCTTATATGGCCTGCCAACACTCCTCAAACTGTTGCAATACCTTATTCAGTTTTAACCACTTTTTCTGCTTATTTTCTGCCCTACTTTCTGAGGGTACTACGCACATTCAAACAAACAGCTACAAATTTAAAGATAACACAGCTTAAGGAGGATAGTCAAATACCCTCCATGAAACTCTGATCTCCTCTAATTGTTTCCAGAATCTTTTGGGGTTTTGGAAGGAACCATGAAGAATGTCATAAAGCAGCAGTACATCAAGCTACATGTTCGTTTATTTTTACAGCCTAAAAACGATACATGAAAATACTGAACAATCTCTGTGTCAGCACTGGGGAAACACTTATCTGTTGTGCAATTAATGTAAACTCAAGAAAACTGTTTCCAGAAAGACAGGCTAAATTTTGTGATAGCACAAGTAAAATCTCCATTCAGTATTACTTGCAGGTATCCAAGAGTCAAATCAAAACTAAAACCCCTCCTGTGTTCTGGTTTAAAGGAAAGTATAAATGCCGAGGTGCTAGCAGGGCTGTGCTCCCAGAACCCCTTCTCTCAGTACTTTTGTTCCAGCTCCCCATAGCCAAGGGTGGAGCGCTGTGAGCCACACCTGTCCCAGCAAGGACAGCAATTACACCACCCTTGCTCTGTGGGATGGAACAGCTTCTCAAGAGTGACGCAAGTAGATCCCAGAGCGGATTTACAGAAAGTTACAGCAGGAAGATCAGTTTTCCTTCCTTCCGTTGTCTTTACAAACCCTACGGAATCCCTCCGATTCTACCTCTGCTTGCCATTTTTAGGAGGAATATTACTCCTCTGTTCCCCAGACACCAAATTATCGGCCTGCCAAAGAAAACAACCTATTCCAAGGAAATTAAAAAATCCACTAACTTAATAAACACTTTTGTTCTTACTAATAAAACCAGAACAAGTAAAAACAGAGGAGGCATCCTAGCTGTCTGAGCAAAACCAGCTCTCACACGGTACAACCAAACAGGTGGGGCATGACAGTGTTGTGGCACCTGCTGCAACAGTATTGTTCTGCCGCCTTCAAAAGCCTACACCCCTCAAAGGGGCAGGAAAACTGCACTTTTCATGAGAAGCAGCATGCACTTCCCATCAAGCTCAGTTCTTATGCCTCACTTTCCTATGCATGCCACAGCTGATTCGTTTATGGACATGGTTAAACATTCATAGTATCCACCTGTTCCAATATTTTGTAATTGAACACCAGTCGGCATTTAGCTTGCCACAGGGACTCCAAACAAACAATTTTTATGGATTCTATGTTACATTTTTCTTAAATGTCATAGAGTTCTTTGGCCATTCAAGAAAAAAATATTGATGTAGCTCTCACGCTTCTCAGATTTTGCTTTTCAACCAGTCTTTTCAATTGGTAGAGCTTTACCAGAGAGGAGAGCAGGATGGGCAGCCAGCATCATGCTGAAAAGAAAGGTGGCTTGAAACAAGACAAATGGGAGGTTTGTCTGCAGAGGTATTGAGCATGAATGAAGAAGGGAGTCACAGGGATTTTTTCAGAGAAGTACTACCAGTTTAGAAAATGCCTGAAAAATCTCACCATGATCATTGCTAGTTATGATCATCTCAGAGTTGGCAGTATTTATCTTCTGAAATGACATTAACGTAATGCCATTCTATCACTGGTTTTATAGTGATAAAAATGCGTGACGATACTTTCTCTTATTTATGGTACACCAAACCTTTTCCTTCTTGCATATAAATATTTACATGAAAGGTTAAGTGAGTTGTAACAACATTGCCTTGTGGTAATAGAAACGTTTAAAAGGAAGAACAAGTGAAGCAGTTATCAAAAAACTTGCAGCTAATAGGCAAGGAAAACTGAAAATTTGTTACATGGGTAGAGCACCATGTCAACATAACCTACGAAAGTGTCAAATCTAAATCGATGTTCTCTAGAAAATCCAGATTCTAGTAGTTCAGTTGCATCCTCACAAGCTAAAGTTTAAGAAGCTCCTTCCTCGTTCTAGTCCAATCTTCTCTAGGTTGAGAATAATGGGTAAAAGCAAGTGAGGAAAAATAAGTGTTTTCCTGTAGTCAAATGTAAAGTTCATTTTAACACTGTAACAAGTGATGACCTAGTGTAATACCCAAAGCTTTGCTGCTCCAAGGACAGGCAACAGTGTGATTTGTACCATTGTGTTTTGTCACAAATACTAGTACAAGCAGATGCAAAACCTACTGAAGTCCATTTCAGCCATATTTCTCAGCACAACTGATTTGGCTTAGGAGATCTATAGGATGCCGCAACATAAAAGTTAAAAGCAGAGGTGCAGGCTGGGTGGCTACATCTTCCTTCATCTACCACTGCTATCAGTTACCTGGTACCCTGGCACCTATGTTACGCTAAAGGAATATTTAGATGGCACAGTGCAGTTCTTTGCAGCGTTCGTTAGGCTTTGCAAAGTGTGATTTTGCCAGAGAGAATGTAGCACTTTTGAGCCTTGGGATGATACTCTGCCGAACACACACCTTAATTATGGGCAGCTGCTCAGTACTAGTCATAACAAGCCCAACTACCTTAAAGTCATCATCAAATTTTATTTAGAGTATAATTCACACCATGTTTTGCACCACTCTTGCATTAGCCCAGAACTTCCAGGAAGTTGGTGTACCTTATTGTTGTTCCCTGTAGTCGATCAATTTTCTTATTTAATTCAGCAATGATACTGTGCAGCTCTGTGATTCGTTCCTCGTAGCGCAGTGTTGTTCGCTCCTGCACGTCTTCGTGCTCTCTCATTAGGTGGGATTGTTCACACTAAAGCAGAGGAGCAAGGAACAGAAAGGGTCTTATGAATAACTGCATAGAGATCAGATACAAGCCAAAAGTGCACACCGTTAATGGTTTTATTACTCATCAAACCAACACTGCCTTAGCAAAAGAAAAGGACAGATGCAAAATATTGACAGGTACACAAAGGTATGTAATTACAAGATTTTAGGAACTGAAAGACTACGCTGTGTAGTTTTATTATTTTTTTTTTCTAAAGGGCAGAAGCTGCCCTTCCTGCTTGAACAAAAAATGCCATTTGCAACTCAAAACAGCTATAAATATTTCATCTTTGAATCTGTGAGATTCATGATGCTTCATGAACCTTCAAGGATCCTCCCAACATGGTCTGGATTAGAACAAGTCCTAAGGCAGAAACCACATTATTATAAAGAAAAGTAACCACACTTTAAGGTTATGACTTCTTCTCTAGTATGAGTATTTGTTTTTATTAGCCTTTAAAGATAACACAGCATTTTTGTTATTATTTTAATCCTCTACAATAAAATGCTTATTATTTGAACAATTAAAAGGCTACATGGCTGCATGGGTTTTTATACATATCACGAAATCCTTTTTCTTTCCAATAGAATTTTAAATCCAGTCTCACTGGCTTACTCTTCACACAGGAAACACTCTACTTCAATTACAGCAAACAATTACAATCTACTGCAATTACAATCCAACAGTGCATGCTGACTGAAGTTATCCTTGGTAGTGGCTGGAAAGAGCAAGACTTCTAACTTTTTGCTTCTGAACCCCTGCAGGAAACAGTCAAGCCTCCTTGCAACCACAGAATGGTATGTACTATGCTGTCAATAAAAGAAAATTCACAAGTCAACTGACAGTAAAAAAACCACACGTGTTAACTGAAGACCTGCAATGTAAGATTCTAGCAGCACTTCTAAAGGCTACAATTTATAGTAATGTATGAGGTCCTCCAACACTGCTGCATCAAAACTTTTTTTTTTTAAATCAAGTAAACACTCTATACAGAGGTAACTCCCTCAACCCTTTGTATCATAAATACGAAAATTATACCCAAACTAGCAGGTATGCCTGAATTTTCATAATTTGCCCTCATATTTTTTGGCCACTCACATTCACAGCTTGCGAACATCATCTACATAAAAGGCTGCTTGAAATCTAAAATTTATGTTGTGCTTCAATAACATTTTTCTTTTAAATTTTAAATAAAATTTATTTCAATATTTTTAAGTTCCAGCAAAATGCACACTGAAAGGTAGCCCAGACATGGGAGCACCCTTCCACAGGCTACAACAGAATAGTTTCTCACTCCAGCTGGAGTCAAAAGCACTTTCACCTACACTAAGACAAACAGCCCAGCCCATACCTTCACACAGAAGAGGAGAGCAAAGGGTCACATTTTGGAAGACTGGAAACGTTCACCTGGCTTTTAAGACTTTGTGTTGGCAACTGACATGGTTATATATGTATATTATAATGACTCTGTATTGTAGGATCATTCCACAACTTATTTCTCACTTTTCCATATCTTAACATCATGTCTGGCTGAAGAACTACCACTGCTGTCAAAGTGCAGAAATAACACAGAGAAGATGTTTAACAAAATCTTTAGAACAGATTTAAGTGCAATAAAGAGTTGCTTATTTTGCCTTTATAAACCTAAATTTCCTCTGACACACATTGATACCCACAAACACTACCTAAGCATTATCCAGATCAATTATGTGCAGTTTTTTTTCTTTTAAACCAAAAGGATGTTTCAGATGGAGTGTGTAATAATTATATTCAGACAATAAATAAAAACCCTATCACAACCATTTTTGTCTTTCTAAGCTGTGCACAGAAAAGCAGAAACGGTTTATCTTGACTGAAGATATATGGAGTCTTGCTAATGGACCTCAGCCACATTACCAGACTTGCCTTCTGTTTTCTCCAGCCATTTCTCAGTCTCCATCTCTCAGGATAACCATAATTTACTGACAGACATACTTTGTGAACAACCAGCAGTCTGGCGGTATAAGACAACAGCTTCACATCTGATTTTTTAAAGGGCTCTTGGATTATCTTGGGCAAAAGTAACTGGAAAAGGCAGAAAGACAGGACATGATGCTAAGAAGGACTGCTGTGCCTTGGAGGTAGGTACAGAGTCATGCCTTGTAAGTTTTGGTCAGGCATGACAAGTCTCAACTAAAAAAGGCAAAAGCATCCAAACAATGGAAACATAGTTCAGTATGAATCCCAAAATACAGCAATGGAAAATTCTTCTGGTTATACAGGATTGCTCCATATTATGGCACATTCACCCCAAAGCTTAAAAGGGAAAAGAAACAAATGCATGTTTTGGTACCCACTGCTAAAGGTTTTTTTTCTGGGATACTGAACCTGCTCATCATCCTCTTTAGCTTCTTTGTCCTCTGAGTCTCAGAATGATGATCTGCCACCAATTCCTATTTCTTTCCAAGGTGTGCACATTCAGCTCTTGCAATTTATTTGCACGTCAGTCACACAAACTTTTTAAGAAAATACCTCACACCCTTTTCCTCATCCCTCTTCCAGCCTCATACTTAAGTTCAGATCCAAACCATTAAGAGCTCTAAATCTCTGAGAAAGCAAACACAGGGATAATCCACTGAGAGGCTGCAAAAGATTAGCAATTGTTGAGGTCAGGAGAGAAGTTTCCAGCACAGTTCTCAGTGTAAGTGACCCTTAGCCGGTTTTTAGTACAGACTAAAAAGGTTATTTCAATTACAGTATAAATTAACAAATGCCTGGAAACACCTTTGTCTGACCTCTTGATGCTGGGAAACAACCACAGGAGCGAGAAGAGTATGAAGGAGAACGATGATAAGAGAAAATATTTTAACCCAAGGATATTGTCTCAACACATGATTCTACTGCCTATTAATGTACACAAATTCCTAGGGCAAAACCCACTACAATGACAGAATCATAGAATGCCTTGGGTTGGAAGGGACCTTTAGAGGTCATCTAGTCCAACCCCTCTGCAGTGAGCAGGGACACCTTTAACTAGATCAGGTCACTCAGAGCCCCGTCCAACCTGACCTTGAATGTTTCTAGGGATGGGGCCTCCACCACCTCTCTGGGCAACGCATTCCAGCCCTTCACCACCCTCATTGTAAAAAATTTCTTCCTAATGTCCAGTCTAAACCTACTCTCCTTTAGTTTCAAACCGTTACCCCTTGTCTTGTCACAACAGGCCTTGCTCAAAAGATTCTCCCCATCTTTCCTATAGGCCCCCTTTAAGGACTGAGAGGCTGCAATAAGCCGTCCCCGCAGACTTCTCTTCTCCAGGCTGAACATCCCCAACTCTCTCAGCCTGTCCTCGTGGGAGAGGTGCTCCAGCCCTCGGATCATTTTTGTGGCCCTCCTCTGGACCCACTCCAACAGTTCCATGTCCTTCTTGTGTTGAGGGCTCCAGAGCTGGACGCAGTACTCTAGGTGAGGTCTCACCAGAGCAGAGTAGAGGGGCAGAATCACCTCCCCCGACCTGCTGGCCACGCTTCTTTTGATGCAGCCCAGGATACGGTTGGCCTTCTGGGCTGCAAGCACACACTGCTGGCTCACGTCCAACCTTTCACCCATCAGTACTCCCAGGTCCTTCTCCGCAGGGCTGCTCTCCGTCCCTTCATCCCCCAGCCTGTCTTGGTATCGGCGGTTGCCCTGACCCAGGTGCAGGACCTTGCCCTTGGCCTTGTTGAACCTCATGAGGTTCACACAGACCCACCTCTCCAGCTTGTCTAGGTCTCTTTGGATGAAATCCCATCCCTCAGGCGTGTCAACTGCACCACTCAGCTTGGTGTCACCTGCAAACTTGCTGAGGGTGCACACGATCTCGCTGTCCATGTTGTTGATGAAAATATTAAACAGCACTGGTCCCAGTATGGATCCCTGAGGGACACCTCTTGTCACTGATCTCCATTTGGACATTGAGCCGTTGACCACTACCCTCTGGATGCGACCATCCAACCAATTCCTTATCCACCAAACAGTCTGCCCATCAAACCTGTATCTCCCCAATTTAGAGAGAAGGATGTTTTGGGAGACTGTGTCAAAGGCTTTACAGAAGTCTAGATAGACGATATCCGTTGCTTTTCCCTTGTCCACTGATGCCATCACTCCATCATAGAGAGCCAGTAGGTTGGTCAGGCAGGACTTGCCCTTGGTGAAGCCATGCTGGCTGTCTCATATCACCTCCCTGTTCTCCATGTGCTTTAGCATAGCTTCTAGGAGGATCTGTTCCATGATCTTCCCAGGCACAGAGGTGAGGCTGACAGGTCGGTAGTTCCCAGGGTCCTCCTTTCTACCCTTTTTAAAGATGGGTGCAATGTTTCCCTTCTTCCAGTCCCCAGGGACTTCACCTGACTGCCATGACTTTTTTTTATTATTACGGAGAGTGGCTTGGCAACTACATCAGCCAATTCCCCCAGGACTCTGGAATGCATCTCATCAGGTCCCATAGACATAGACTAGTGCAAACCTTCATGTTACATCTGCAGTGCTCAGTTGGAGGACAACAAAAGAACCACCAGCAGCAGTGCTCAGTAAGTACGAAATCCCCCAGTGCCTCAGGCCCTGCAGAGACAAACACTGGCTATGGCATTGTTCACCAAGAATACAAGTCATCACCTGAAACAGCCACAATGATAAACCTGTCTAACAGGCTCACAGGAGCTAAAAATCTTCACTCAACTAACACAGTATTTTAATTTAAGAGGAGCGGCAGATTTTGAAATGGCAATCCATTAGTCTGATTTTAAGTATAAACACAAGTCCATCATGCCCAATCCTCAATCACGAAAACATGCATGGTCAGAATTAATGGTTTGGTGATATAATCTGTGTATACTTGATGTGGAAGAAGAATACAAGTACACAGGACTAATCCATGTGAGATAAGGACATCACACAAGAGAATGAGTAATTTCAACATTCATCTGAACACCACACATTTCCATTTCAAGTTACTTTGTTAAATGAGAAACTGTAGCCTTCCTGTGAAGTTCACATGTTCTTATATGCCTACAGAGTATTAGTTTTATTCTTACACTGAAATTCTGCTGTCCCTCCCTACATTCTGAATAATCAAGAGGATGGTAAAGATTTATTACTGCAGTAATAGGACTTACTGCTGTGTGATACAGGATCCAGAATGATGCAGCACAGTCTCTGTTACCCTGTGTCTAGAGCTATTATAAAATTCCAAAGTTACAAGTACTAAGCACAAAGAATGAGAAAGCAGGATTACCTTGTGAAAGGAGAAGAAACAATAAGAAAGATGTAGTAAGTGAATTGTCTTTTCTTCTATTTGCTGAAACGTTCAGCATGCTATTAAATCCCATGTTCTATCATAAAACCGCAGAACTCAATGTCACAGGATGTAGGAAATACCAAGAATGTAGATGGATTAGAAAGAAGATTAGATAAATCCATGGAGGATAGGACCGCAGAGGACTATTAAATATGATGCAGCCTCCTGCTCACAGACGTTGGCAGAAAGGTGGGGGAGTATGAAGGAGGACAACTCTCTATATACTCTCCCTTCAGACATCCACTATTTATCATTATCAAAGCCAGGATACCATGCCAGACACAAGCTAGTAGAAAGCACTACTTTTCTTCTTATAACCACAGAAAGATTTTTTGGAAGAAGACATTAGTTGTGGTTGACCAGTACTTTACAGCAAATTTCATTCAAGAGATCACTCCGTTGCCAAGTTGTACACCAATACAAACATAGAGACAAGGAGATCTGCTGTCTTTCTGAAATAATAGAAGGGTGTAGGCAAATGCTATAGCAGGTCTCCACAGACTGCAGTTTTGGAAATGAGCATGATACAACAACCAGTAATCAATTACGTCCTTTTATAAAATTTTAAGCACAGGCTATCCAACTATCTTTCTTCACCATTTGTCATCTATTACTGGAATTGTGGTTCCCCAAATCACCTTCGCTCTGCAAATCGCTAATCCTTTCTTCCAAAGTGTCTCACATGCTTCATGAAATGATGGGAAAGATATTACCAAAAATGTGTTTTAAGAGGTATTTGTTCCAGTGAGCATTTAGCATGCCAGCTGAAATGAAACATGTGCTGCCTTTGTACGTATAGTCCAGATGCAGAATAGAGATTTAATACTGACTCGCTAGCATCTGAACATGGTTATGCAGAACCTCAAACACCTCTTATTTAATTTATGCCTTCTGAACCTCTGATTCTCATTAGTGAGGAAGAAATGCATTAGACAGAGGTTGTAGAGGAAAAAATGATATGATATGATATGATACCAATTTGCATGAATCTCTGTGGAGCGGGAGGAAAAGTTCAAAAAAACTATGTTAAGTGGAGCATCTACTTGGAAGTGATGCAGTTAGAAAAAGAAGAAAAGGTGGTTTCACCAGAGTCTGTCTCAGTACTTAGACATAGCCAATACATTGAATATATGAGCCGTGCTTGTTTAATGGCTTATTCCTTTAAGAAAGATTGTATTTTATTTAATACACCCCCCCCCAAAAATTTCTATCCACTTGAGGGCTTTAAAAAAAAAAATTGAAAAGAGCTAAAGCATTAAAACTTAATAGAAATTGTTCATTAGAAAGTAATTTTTTAAATCTGAAAGGTAGCTAGCATGCTAGCTTTCAGATATTCTGCCTTTGTGTTATTCACAGTTTGGGCAGCAGTCATCACTACGCTTGTGTTCACAAGCACACAGGCCAAGATCATGTAAAAACCCTCAGCATT
>WAAD01012683.1:0-78695 GCA_013389945.1 Fregata magnificens
TCTTGTGCACCTGGCAGAGCATGGGAAGTTGAGAAGTCCTTGACTAGTATTAACACTACTTAGCAACAACTAAAACATCAGCGTGTTATCAACGTTATTCTCATACTAAATTCAAAACACAGCACTATACCAGCTACTAGGACGAAAACTAACTCTATCCCAGCTGAAACCAAGACAGCTGGGATTTTTTTTAATGTTTATTTTATTACATTGTGGTACAGAGAGTGATTGCAAAAGTACATTTGTTTGTTTTAAATTTCAGGAGAGAGGTTCTTGTTTTATTGGTAAGATGGGATACTTGTCTAAATAAGAAACTAAAAATGTGTATAGCTTGGGACCACGAACCCAATCCTTATCTTGCTTACAGTGGTCCGACCATTGCCTTGTGAGCCTTAAGCTCATGCACATCTACTGGATTGATGACATTGCACTCATGTACAAAACTTGTGCAGAAAAAGGGTTGCTGACTTCAGCGGTGGCCTTCCAGATTTGCCAAGGTATTGGTCGGTTTGATTGACACAGTCCTTTTATTAAACTCACTGAATTTACAGATAGTCATACATGCAGAATACAGGGAGCTATGTAGTAGCTTTGTGCTTGATTCATTCTGTTTTATGAGGGAGTAAAAACTAGTGGCTGAATTAAAACAACTAAACCTCTGAAGAGGTCTTCAGTAACTTAAATTAAAAGTAGTAAATTTGTAGTGTAGGCCTGCCTTATGCTGTGTATTTTTTCAGTCAAATGAGTGGCATCTTCATACGATATTTAACAAGTAAACTGTGTGAAAGAAGATGCCTCCTTAAAGTATGAAGCGCAGATGCAGAAAACTATTGGTGCTGTTGTCTCAGCTTAGCTGCAGTCTCTCCCTATAGACTGAGAAACGTTATTGCATGACCTCCTGATGAGAGCGGTTGTCATTAAAATAGTTAAATTCAATATGGCTCAAATCAAGATAGAGACTTTATGCAAAAGTGCTGCTATAAGTATTTACCACTAAATAGCTTTATATTTTGGATAACAACAAATCATAGAATCATTACGGTTGGAAAAGACCTCTAAGATCATCAAGTCCAACCATCAACTAACACCACCATGACTCCTAAACTAGGCCCTGGAGTGCCACGTCTATACCTTTTTTGAACGCCTCCAGGGTTGACGACTCCACCACCTCTCTGGGGACCCTGTTCCAATGCCTAACCACTCTTTCAGTAAAGAAATCCAACAATTCTGACCAAAAAAGCTTCTAGAAATACAAAACCTGTGGGTATGACATATTAAAAGTGACCAACATCTTGTTTTTAAGTAACTTGAATACAGCTTGTATGTGTGTGGAACAGACTGGTGCCAAAAACCCCAAAGCTGTGCTAGCCTTACCTTAGTTTCTTACTTGAATTGTTTTCCTTTTTTATCTTGAAGGCTGACATATTTTTGTCACTAATATCTCTGTAGTACCAAAATATTTCAGGTTTCAACTAGATTTGTGGAACTTGACCGTATGTATTTCTTGGCTTTGCCACTTTGGGTGAAGCCTAAACTGCAGGTAGGTCAAAAATCAATGAAAAGGTATTAACTGCCCATTAACATTAACTTTGCATATGGATATGCAGGGGAGTCCACTGACAGCTGTGGCTCCTGGGGCTTCTGGTGGAATAGGAAACTCAAACCAAGAGATTTTCTAGTTTGGTTTAGCCTAGGTCAGAAGGGAGTAATACTTCTGAGGTCTGCTGGATTGCCACAGGAAAGTGGAATTGGGCTCAGCGCAGCATCGGGGGTGGCAGACATCAATCTTTCTTACATGCATAGGACTCAGGAGAGGTTGAAAGAGCTCAGAGACCAACACAGAGGTGGACTCAGTAAAGGACTTACCAGTGGGGCAGTATGGGGAAGCTTTTGCTTTCTTTGCACTTCTAATTTGTCCTACTTCATTTATTAGTATCAGTATGAGGTCACATATATTTTGCATTTGGTATGATGGAGGAACACTTTTCAGCATTTTAAGTAAGACATTGTTCAGCTTTCGCTAGGCTTCTTCTTTCTAAATGTATGCTTTCTGTTCATGACAGACACTGGGAGTTGGCAGTCTAAAGGGAGAGTTAGCAGGAGGTGGGGGAGTTCGGTAAAGAACAGACAAGAATTTGCTTTCAGTGTGGAGAGGAAGATCAATAATACCTTTGATCATTGCATTTTTGTAAATGATTTGACACAGATCATTGGTGACTGGAGCATGCTAAAGCCGTGTGGTCACTTCACACGGACGATCAATATATAAATGCAAGGCACACAAGAACGGCATGAATAACTGGTTTTCTTGAATACTTGGCTGCTTCTTGCCAAGTGCAATATGTAGGTGGCTTTTAGGGATTGATGGATGAACATAATTTTTGTGGTCTCATGTGTGGGATCTTAAGCTACAATGATAAAATCCAATTTAATAGTTTTTCTCTAGTGAAGGTCCAGCAAGGTTAGCTGTACTAGCAAGTACCAACTGCAGTCTCACCAGGGCTGGTACACTTCTAGCTCATTAGTGGTGGGAGATAGGAGGATAGACTGAATTCACCATTTGCAGTTCTTTTTGACCCCCTCCATTAGATTTCTTGTGTGTTTAGTGGTCTGTGAGTGCCATCCTTGCCATTTTTTCAGTGTGCGTATGTGGGTGAGTGATGCTGAGAAGTGAAAATGAACTGCTCCATCCTCCCCCCTAGACACTTTCTTCTATCTTTCTTTTCTTTCTCATCTATTTTACTTTTATTAATTCATCTATTTTCCTTCTATTAGTTCTCCTTTCATTGCTGTATGACACCAGGGAACGGCATTTACATTGAAGGCTTTTGGGAATTTGGCTAAAGGGGAAGGGAGTCTGACACGGTGAATACGCAGACAGAAGATGCGCGTGTGGCAGATGTTTCTTCTTATGCTGGTGAGCCCTGGTCCTGGGCTTTTGTATATATCAGAAATCCAAACTGAGATCTGATTTGGCAAAGAGCCCCTAACTCTGGAGTAGGCTGACTTAAAACCTCAGGACAGAAATCTTTCGGGTTTCCTATCAGCTACAGCTTTGAAACGTAAATAAGTTAGTATTGATTTTGTGTGTGTGTGTGTGTGTGAATGTTTGCATACCTACATACTTCCTTCCCCCACCAAGTATTTTAGAATTCTTGTTTCTGTAATTTTTCTTTCCTCCTATTTTGTCCAAGGCCTTTCTGCCATTTCAAACACATACAGGATGCTATGGAATAAAAATCCATGTAGAGGTAAGCATGTTAAACCAGCAGTCTGTTCTTTACCTGCCATGTGGGCGGATGCACAGACCATTTGAAGGCACTCTAGTTTGAGGAGAAAGCCAGCTTCAGGGGAATGACAGTGTTTGAGAAATAAAACTCATGTTTTCAAGGACTGGGGCAGAGGTTGGATGCCATTCAGATTTTTTTTCAGCTTATCTTTTCTAAAATTTCAAATTTTAGGTCAAAACCATGTTTCTTGCAGAACTCCAGCTACTTCAAAGTCATACTGGCTGCAGAAGTTTCACAGCTTGGGCTGAAGTTACTGATACGATGGAAGCTGCTGTGGGCTTTGAGATCTCATGGGGTGTTCTAGCCAAAAGGCTCTTGTTCATTAAAAATTCAAGTGGAGAGTTAAAAGCAAGCCATGGGAAAGAATGTGTAATGTTTTTTAAAAGTCTAGGCATTTCATGCTTCCTAAATTTTTAGAATTAGTGCATTTTACTATGTTTTCCCAATGTTAAAAAATGCCATGCAGCATTCAGAAGAACCCATTTTACTATTTTTGTAATTGGTTATTTTTATGCTGGTGGCATCTACCTGTTTCACCATAAATTAGTACCTTGGCTGTTACAGAAACGAACTGAGAAACCATTGTGATTGAATAGGTTTGCAGCCTAAATATACAAGTATTAGCAGTAGGTGAAGGAAATATTAGTATCTCCCTTTTGCAAATAGGCGGTACAGGCATGGGGAAATTCAGTGATTTGGACTTAATATATTCACAGAATCACAGAACGGTAGGGGTTAGGAGGGACTTCTGAAGATCATCTTGTCCAACCCCCCTGCTTGAGCAGGTACACCTAGAGCAGGGGGCACAGGGCTGCATCCAGGCGGGTTTTGAATATTTCCAGAGATGGAGATTCCACAAGCTCTCTGGGCAGCCTGTTCCAGTGCTCCGTCACCCTCACAGTAAAGCAGTTTTTTCTCACGTTCAGGTGGAACTTCCTGTGTTCCAATTTGTGCCCAGATGCATATTCTGCATCTGCTCAAGGCCTGGATCCCCAGGAACGGAGCCCACATTTTGCAAAATCTTTGAAAATATGAATCTGTTTTATATGACAGGGTCTGCTACTGAACAGGTCAGAATTACTTAAAAATCATGCAGAAGGTAGTCTCCCCAAATACCCACAATTTAAGTTAACCGTCGGTATTCTAACCCCCGTTTTACTGAAAGAACTGATAGAGAAGTGAGTTGGGCTTTCTATGGCATTCCCAAGCCAGACATCCTAAAGAGATTATAAGGCTAATGTAGGAATTCTCTTGCTTTCACAGTAGTTCCCTGCTCAACTTTCACCTCTGAGATAAGATCACAATCAGTCTTCAGTATTAAATGCCACTGCTGAGTTAGAAGGCAGGTATGTGAAACACTGCAAGCTGCTATATGCTTATATGTGATCAAAGCAGCTATAAAATTCCCCCCCTATTCTAAATTAAAAAATGAAGTTGTATGTGTTAGTGTTGAGTTTGTCCAGGTTCAGACTGTAAAAACATTGAAGTTTGGGTCCTGTATAGCCTTAGAACTAAACCACATAGTATTGTAACCTGATAAATAATATTTTTAATTATAATTTATCTTTCTATTTAATTGTATTTATTTCTATCTGTATGCAAAAATCAATCCCTTTTTTACTGTTAGCTTTGTTAATACTTTAATTGATCTCAAAGTCAGATTTTTATACAACAGCTTGTGCTTGCTAATATTTCACTGAGTTGGGTTTAAGGCAAATGAAATCTACCTTTTTGAGAGCGGTTTTCCTTTTTAGTTAATCATCTTTGACTGTATACCAGGCATTGTCTGAACGCTGCTCCTTGCACTAAATGTTTAGTTCATTTCCTTCCTTATTATAAAACCACTTTCTGTAACAGGATTGCCATTTATTTCAACAGTACAAAAAGGTTCTGTATCATTATCAAAGTAATGAGCTGGATTGCTATAGGTAATGCACATATACATGGAACAAAACTCTGCTCTTTATTACAGATTTTCCAATGCAAAGTCGTGGCACGTCAATTTTAAAATAACTATTGATTCAGTAGAGTTGCTCAAGATTTATGCTTGTGTAATTGAGAGCAAAATGCAGCTTCATGTATAGATCTTCTAATAATGCAGCAGTATTGCGTGAGAAGTAAATCTAAACTTTATTGCTGTCTGATAAATTATCTGGTAAGCACTATAATTAAACTACAAACCAGTTCATTAGGTGCAGGCAGTATCTCTAGATTGGTTCTAATATAAGCTACGTAGTTGCAGAATGTGAGTGTCTGATTGTGAATATTATTGCTGTGACAGCAACAGTTAATTCAAATAATGATGGAACTTTAATAGATGAGATTGTGTGACAGAATTAGCAAAAGCAGATTTGCTGAATAATTGGTTCTTTCTTGGTACAGTAAGTCATTGATTTCTATTCTCTTCCTTCTCCTCCTTCCTCTTACAGTTGTAATCGGCAATCTGATCATATGTGCATAATGCCCTGAGACTTCAACTACAGCTGTAGCAAAAGTTCAGTGCCTATCGGAACAGAGCAAGCCTGGCAGAAGAAATGCCAAACCAAATCCATCACCAAGCCAGCAGGCATGTGGTCCAGGAGGTGTGGATTGTGAAATAAAGAGAGGGAAGGCACTCAGCTGGGGGTAACAACCAGCGACACTGTGCTGCAGCCAGAGCTGGGACGACGGGGGGGGGCTAAGCCACAAGCCTGCTGAGCTGTTCTACCTGCTCCTAATTTTTTTTTTTAAATGAAGTTGCAGCCTAACGTAGTGCTTTCCAAGTGTAAATTGCTGTGCCTGCACTGCAGATTTGATGTAGTTGTTCTTTTCTTCATTCACTTTTCCTTGGCTTGATCTGTTGCTAAAAAAAATCAGTCAAGCTATTTTACTCACAGATCAAATACTGTTTCATGCTGTCCTTTTCTCTTACAGTGTGAATACTCGCACATTTTTATATACGTGAGCCATTGCAAAGTGTGTGCATGCATATGAGCTTGTGAATGTATACGTCTGTGAGAATGCACGTGCTACAGTGTTTTCAAAGCTATAATGCCATAGTTTCTCAGCAAATGCTTTCAGGGTGTGTAGCATGATCTAGTACATAATCCTGTTTACTGTATTTTTTTTAATAGCACCAGCCTGTGGGTGGTAGTGCTAGATTCAAATTGATAGTAGTTGTTGTAATAGCCATTTTAAGGAGAAATGAAAGACATGAACTAAAACACTGGAGGCAATTGGTTAAAATATGGCTTGATAGGCAGGTGTCCAAAGATCAGATGTAGCTCCGGACTCTGTATTAGAATAAATCAATTTTCTTATACAGTAACATTTCTCAGAAAGTTTGGAGTTGGAGCTATATTTAGGACCTCAAGGGCCCTGCTTTGATTTTGTTTTTGCATGCTAAAAGCCTTGATTGGACCTGCGTGTTAACTTGCCATCACTTCAAGGAAGTGTTACATAGATTCATCAATACTCATTTTCCTGTGCCTTGACTACCTGACGTGTTCTGCAGCAGATGGGGGGAATAACAGCTCCCTGCTGCTGATGCCACTGCAGTCTCTACACTCCTCTCACACACACATTCTGTTTTTTAATGCCATATAACTGCATTTAGGAGTTCAGTAATTTGGGACATCTACTTTGCAAACTCTGACAGTGCTGAAACAAGGCTCTTGAATAATTCTTAAAAATAACCTTTTTCATAGGTCTCCATACGCTGGAGTGACAGGTACAGGCTGTGCAGGTACAAAGAAAACTGTTCCTTTTCTACGTGCTCTGTGTCATATCCTCACCGTTATTGTATCTTCTGGATTCAGGCATGATTCCACCTGGATTCTAGAATTCCTCTGATTTTGGGTTAACATTTTGGGTTCTAATTTCATAGAATAATGAAGTATTGACCCAAACTATGGACTTAAATGTCCACACAGCTTAAGGAGAGATAGAAATTATTTAGATAATATACACATTTTGGTTCCTCTTTTACTAGCGTGCAATTTTTTTCTTGGATTCTGGAAAGTTGAGAAAGTCGGGCTTTTTAATTTGCGGTCTGTAGGATTCTTGCAGATGCTTTGCAAATAGTTTTATACTCCAAGAACTCTGGACTGATCTTCTGCCGAAATCCAGGAGATATTCTCCTGCTTTTTCTGATAAAGCAGGCAGTCTTTGCTTGGTATCCTGTCAACCGGGATCTAGACAAGCATAATGAAATATGTGCTGCTCTATTATAATCTTTAGTAATTGGATAACATCTAAAATAATTTCCAAATGGTAAGCTCAGTTGCAGTTCATCATTATGGTCCTTGTCTTACAGAGAGACAAGATTAGGTACAACAGATTAACAGCTCAAAACCTTGTTTAAATATTATAAAATCTGAGTACTTTCTAAATCTGTAACTTTATGCTTTGATTCTGAAAAGAATTAGGCATATATTAGTTATGTTGTGTGCAGACTTCTGTCATTCTCCCTTTCCACCTGAGGAAGGTTTTTAAATGACAATGATTTTTGTTTCATAATCATTTGTAATATCCCTAAGACAATCTGATATATACCCTTTTGCAGCATTTCGATGCTACTAGATAAATTCAGCTTTGACTCTGGACATTTGTGTTGATAAAGCATCAATTGCTGTTTACACAGGTGCTAAATAAATAACAAACATTTCCTTTTCCAACTTCTCCCTTATGGAGGTTTTCTTACCAGTGCTGACTGCACCATTCAGTTGAGAAGTGCTGCTGGGTACCACTGGCACAGTATTTTGGTAGTTTACATAGAAACGTTAGAGAGTTCTTGGTTCCAAATTCTCTTCATGTTTCCAGTTCTGCAGCTGATAAAAGCTGTTCTAGAAAAGAGCAGATGTTCACGTTTCTTGTGAAATTCAGGGATTTGCATACACTTTCTCTAGGTTTAGTCTTTTCCTTCGGGAATGATAACAAATGTACATTTACGGACAAGTGGCTCTGGCACCAATCACTTTTTACTGTATCGTCAGTACTACCACAGACTCTCATAAAAATATGTAGCTTTCCGGGTTTATTTGCAGGTGTACCAATTTAAAACTGTAGATTTGCTGCTTGTACTATTGAAATCATGGAACGGCGTGTTATATACAAACCTTGCAGCAAATCACTAACAGGCAGTTCCTGAAGGATTTTAAATTTAATTCAAAATTTCCTCGCTGGATTAGCTTTCATCTCCTATGTTAGTATAATGAAGGTTCCCCTATAAAGTTGTATATAAAATAATATGATTTAAAGAATAACGTGGATAGTTGCTGTTTGACTCTTTGATAATTATTATGGTTGTTAATCCTTAAAGATCCAAGAAGCTATGTGAAACTAATTGAGTATTTTAGAGCTCTGCTATGTTTATCTAACAGTTTAAGTACTTCTAAATTTAGTTTGAAATTTACTTTTATTTAAGAATGGGTAAAAAGAAACGGATGTATTTAAATGGATGCGTATTCTTCCAGGCACAACTGTGTAGTTTTTTTGTTTTAAAACCAGTTACATCAATTTAATTTGCATTTGAATGTTTACTTATGGAAATTAAACCTACCTGGGTGGGATTTATTTTTTAAGGGCAACCGCATGGGGTTCAATAATGCAGTTTGAAATTACATTGTTTATGGTATGGACACAACTGAGTATGGAATGACTCTAATTGGAAGGTAAAGCAAATTGATTTAAACCACCTGTAGTGATGCTTAATGTAAGTACCCATACAGTATGGTTGGTAAGTGGTAACTTCTTAAGTGATTGTAACTCCATGACTCTCAGTGAAGTGCCCATATCGTCAGGAGAAACTTAGAGCTCAGACTTGTAATCAGTTTATTAGACCTTAATAAATTACCGTGCATCATCTGAGGCACAGCAGTGAAAGCCGAGCAACATAATCTACCTTAAAATTTCAGTGTAAGAGTTTTGAGCTACATGGGATTACCTGGCTGTGGGCTAAGAGTGTGCATAAGGATAACAGAGTTGTGGTAACATGAACTTGAGACGATAATGAATAGTGCATAGGGGTGTTTCTGTGTTTTTCCTAGTGTATTAAAAAACCTCAGTGGATTACAGCCACCAGTTTGTAAATGAAGAATCTGTAGTAAAATTCTTCCTGTGGCACTCTCCAAATCCCATAAATTAATTACATAGGTATTTATGTGAATTTTATTTGCAAATTCCATTAAGCCTGTGTTTAGAAGTTTAAATTATATACCTTGATGTTTTTCAAAAATGTTGAACTTTCTAGGGCTCCATCCATTGTAATCAAATCATTGGAAGTTGTTACAGGTTGAGCACTCTTTAAAAACGATCCATGTGTTTAGGCTCTTAATAAAATGTGTGAGCCTAGTTTTAGCACGCTCAGGATATGGTCCAAAGTCTATTATGTTAACAAGATACCTTCCATTTATCTTAAAGATATTAACTCAATCTGTAATTGATTCTGAGCTATTACTGCATATTTAAAAATAACTTTTTTTTAAGAATACCTCATACTGCAATGGAAGGGCTTCTGGAGAGGTATTCACGTCCAGCGATCACCTCTGTGTAGCTGTACAAAACAAACCAGTGACTCAGGTTAGAAAGAATTGTTCAGGGACTGAAGTCTGTACAATACAGGTCAGCAGGTGGAAATTCAGACTCTGTGTAATTGGTAGCGTTTCGTTTATTTACAGATGTAACGTCTCCTCTGAATTCTTCTAAAAGATAAAAGATGTTAAAAACCAGTATTTTGACTTGGCTCCTCTCTGCGAGGTGAAACAGGGGGCTCCCAACTCACCTTCTGCTTCCCAGCAGTGTCAAAAAGTAGTGTAAAGTACGTTCGTTCACACAGTGCTTAATTTGAAAATGAAAAAGAAATCAGGACATCAGGACTGCAGGCATCCTCCCACTGACTTGAATCCAGTCATTTTAGTTGCATACAGCCCAAGCTGGTGTAGAGTATTGTTATTTTCCCCGGTGGTTGGGTGGTATGAAGTTGGCATGAAGACCTTAGTATAATTCTTCCTGCACATGCATTTATCTTGCCTTACAAAGCCGTGGCAATCTGATGGTGCTGCAGCAGCTGCAGGAGCCAAACCAAGCTCTCTTCTGTTTTAGACTCTTCAGGTGAGCTCAGGGGCTCGCGGTTGGGCATGCTGGACCCACTCTGTTGATAGCCTGAGGCTGGCAGGCTTCACGCTGCCACTCTGTCATCTCTGTCGATCTGGGTCTCTGGTGTCCTGTCTGTCAGAGTGCATGGGGAAGCAAGTAAGTAGAAATCTAGAGCACTCTTTTGAGACTTCAACAATTTAAGGCAATGCTCAGGTTTTCTGTTTCTTTGGTTAAACTTCTTTCCAAATCCAAGTACTACGTGTTTGAAATTAAGATATATAAAATCAAGATGAAGTAGTAAGCTGGGATGATATTTTTTAGGAAATTAACGAAGATAGGATCTTTTATGTCATGTAATAGAATATTTTTTATTAATGCATTTAAATAGTGAAACTCAGATATGATCAGACAATTAATGAGATTACATTTGATGTAAATTTCAATTCGTTATTACTGTCACTGTGTTTGTAGACTCTGTAATAACGTCTGTGTGCTGCACTACTTCAAAAGGACAGCTCTGCCATGGAACGCATTGAGGGAGCACTCATAGTCGGGAAGTGTCTTGGAATGAGTCTGAATTGTGTATTTAATATTGATATTTTTGTGATACAGTAGTGATCTGTAAATACTAAGACTGAAACAGTAGCTAATTAAGGCAAGCCTCTGTGTCTTATGAACAACAGTTTAGGTAACAACCCCAGCCTGGGTAAAGGAGAGGCTTTGGGGGGTTTTTGTCTTTCCAGATTTCACTTCCTTCCTTTAATTATCGAGCAGAAATACCAGACTGACCAAGCTTCATTGTAACTTTTCCAGAGGTGAATATCATCTCAGGAAAAAAAAAAAATCCACATAAACAGTATAATACATTTCTTTTTCTGAGGTTAACAGATAAGGAAGAGATGATAGAAGATTAAAGAACTAATAGTTTCTAATCAATCCTTTACTCAGGTTTTTCCTCTTTTCACTTATAAAAGTAATTTTGGCTTGAGGAGCCTCCATATGTGTTTCACTTGCAGCTCAGACTTCTCTGGCCTTATTGTAGAAGACAGAAATGTGCTTGCATTTTCTTTTTGGTGTCATCTCTTTTCCTCCTCTTCCAAGGGCTACTTTTTATATTAGCATTACAACATTACAGGAGAAAGGGTCCAAGACACGACCTGAAAGCACAGGTTTAAGAGTGTGTGCTGCAAATGTCATTATGTGATTCTGTTTGTTGGTAGGCAGTCTTTGTCATCTTTCCAAAAGGCTGATGGGCTTATTTTGATATTATTTGAAACTAAATTAAAGTAGGAGAATGGTTATCAAAAACTATGTGACTGTTGGAGTTGGAAGTGTAGAGGAGCCCTTTCCGGCCGGTGCCTGTGAATAACGGTGTCAGCAAAGTAAAGAGAAATAGGACTGCACCTGACTTGTTTCCTTTCACCATTTATTGTCCTAGTTTTTCAGCAGCAAACTAGAGACTGGAGGCCGCTCTGTGGCACTGTACGGTGCTGTTGCTCTCCTGACAAGCCTTGTTCCAATGTTATCCAGGTATGAAAAAGCATTTGAACCCTTTTATAGATGTGGTTGAGTATGACTTTTTCTGGTAATTCTTTTCCATGTTTTCTCACTCAGAAAGGGTGACAACTGCCTCTTTCCTAGAAGCTGAGATCTGAAATTGGGTAGCTTTAGTAGCTGTCTTTCATCATTCTGCTAGGAGGAAGGGGTCAGACCACTTAAAGACGATGAAGACTGATGTATTGGAGACAGGGTCAGAAGCAGAATTTGCTTCATTCTCATAGAATTATGTTAACTCTTGAAAAGCTGGATTTTGCTCCAACTTGTACATTGTAGGCAGTATTTTCAGCTGACTTTTGTGGAGCAGTTCACAGCAAGTGTCTACTGTCAAGCTGAATACATCACCTTAATCACTGATTATATAAATCTGTTTTTTCCCACCTACCATGACTTTGTGAACAACTCTCTTACATTGCCCTTCTTCAGAGTTTTAGTTTTCTTTTTCGTTTAGTTACTGAGTTGCATAAAAAGTCTTTCTTGTAGCCCAAGTAGGAATTATCATAAAATTCCAGTGCATAAACTTTCCTACAGTGCATCACATGTCCATTGATATCAGCAAATTCAGTTGTGTGAAGTATAGGGCATGGAGTCTGTTCTAAAACCTTTACGGACGGGAAGTTTGTCAACATGCCCTTCTCATGCAAATCCCTAGTAGAGAGAGCAGTTGGCAAGGTCTAGGTCAGGTAGTGACCATGGGCCCAATGCTTGGCCAAACAGTTTGCTGAGAATCGCCAAGTTTCAAAAGGCTGCTGTCATACCATAACTGAGCAGCAACCTATATTATTTCTTAGTCTTTGCATGCCGAGTCTTTTGAAGCCAGTGACTTGAAAAGGTGTGTCCTATAATGTCCATATGCAAGACCTAATGTCCATATGCAAGACCAGGTTGAGACATATTGCTGCTCGATACAGAAAGGCTGACGTTGCTACAGTTTTCTCTACCAGTTCCATGGCTGTTGAAGCATTGTTGGTCTTTAATGTCATTAATGTGCCATGTTTAATAAAATTAACTACTTCTGTTCCAGTTTAATACCCTGGATCTGACAATCTCAGAATCATCTATCACACAGGAGTTTTTCTGTGTCTGTTCCAGACAGAGTTGCTCTCTCCTCTGATGCATATGTACAGCCACTTCCCAGATAGTATTTCTATCCCATAAAAAAGATCTATTAATTCCAGAAGTCCCTTTCCAGATGTAATTAGTGACTCTCTTAACCAGTTTGCACTGGCACCATCTTTCTTATCCATTTCCTTCTAAAAAGGTTCATAAACTAACAGTGTAGTTGACAGTGAATTGACAGAAAATGCATAGAAAGATGAGTCGATGCAGGTCCGGAAGGCCCTAATAGTGGGACAGTGTTCTTGTTACAAAGGTTTAGTTGTTGTTGAAAACCAGTGGATGAAACTCAAGCTTTCAAACTGAATGTGGCTGGTACCTAGAACAGGTAAATCCTTTGCTTCCTCTAATATGGTAGTGAAGAGTATAGAAAGCTCATTGTCATGTTCACATTCAGTGATTCATAATGAACCATAGTACAACAATATTTTGGGATTCCATCTGAGGTGGTAATTTGCATGACTTCTGGTCATATTTATATCAGACATTCTGTCTCAGGGATATGGAAATTGTTTGTTGTTAACCCTATATATGTAGGATGGAGTTTTCAAAACTGTCTACTATAGTCTGATCCCATTGGGGTATCAAAGGCAGTCTGACCTCTGACTTCAGTGCGAACAGAATTATGTGCCAACTCTACATGCTTTTAATGATCCAGTGCCATCATTGTTTTAAGTTTGGATACACTTATCCCTGGCAAAGGTGCTTTGCTTAGTGAAGTTCCTTCTGGACTTGGTTCTTGACTGTATCCCATGACCAGTATACCCTTGCTAATAAGGAATTATAAACTTGTAAGTGATTTCATCTGACCTAACTTTCCATGTCAGTGCCTTTATACTCTCACCTTTACTATTTGGTAACATTTTTCCCTTACTTGAGCAAAGACTCTTCTAAAACATTTCAAGTCTTAAAGGAAATTCAGTGTAAAGAGATTTGAAAAAGGGTTCTCTTTGAACATCCCATTATCCAACTATACCTAGAGGGAATAGTTATGGTACCATGAGGCTTCGTATGAGAGTAATTCAATGGAAGGTAGTATTTTAATGGTAAGATTTATGCTGTATGAAAGACTTGACTGAGTATCGCCTTGCATTGAATAAACCAATAGGTGAGATCATCATTTAGGTAGTCACAGAAATGACTGGACATATCTGTCTGTCTCCTTGTTATTCTCTCCTTCATTCTCTGCCATTCTTTTCCTCTAGGTCTTCCTATTCAAATTCACCATGCAGAACAGCTGCCCTGGGCCAGCTCCTGCTGAGCCAGGCTGATGGGAGAGCGCAGGGTTTTGTTGCTTTTCTGTGATAGGTTGTGGGTGGATGTTGGACATAATGAACCCAGACACAAAAAAAAAAAAAAAAAAAAAAAACTTCNAAAACAGAGCCTGAGCATTTTTGGGGAGGGTGAGGTGGTGTTCTGGGAAAATGCATTTGCCATGTGTTCCATCTGTGCCGGCATCCGAGAGGAACGGTTATTAGAGCAGGACCCAGAGCATCACACCTGCAGTCCAGTCTCTGTGGGATCAGTAATTACATATTAATTAACAAGTCTGGAATGAGTGAGCGTTTGCATGTCAGCACATAATCTGTATAGTGACTAATAAGCTGCAGAATGTTTTCAATTAGCAGGCTTAAAAAGGAAATCCCAGTGAGTGTTTTGCTTGGTTGGGAAAGGACTGAATGAATGCGCTCCGTTGTTAGGACCCTCAAAATAGGAAAGTGGCAGATTTAAAAACTACATTGTAAAGATTTAGATCTGTGAAACACATATACTTAAGTTACTTGCTACTGCTGTGCATTGGTGAAATCATACAGAGTAAACTTCAGTGAAATGAAATTTTTCACTTGATTAAATAAGAGCAAACATGGAAAAATTCCACTCTTGCATAGATTTGTTAAGGCATTTTAGTAGTCTACAATGTATTTTTATTACAAGTTTTTTAATGGACTGAAGTAGGGACAACTCAGGAATCTGTTCACTTGGGAGGGAAACAAATGTTGCATTCTTTCTTTGACACAGATTCTGGGAATCATTGACTATACTCCACCTCTGTTAGGCTTTTCACTGTGATCTCCAGGTGTTAGATTCCCTCCATTATGTGTTTACATAGTAATGTAAGGAGAAAAGTTATTTCCCAATGACCTGGCTTGTCTATTTTGACTTAGCTTTATTTCTGTTCTGTCCATATTTGCACTCAGGGGCAACATTTGGAGAGGTAATTTCCAGAAGTGTTTGAGTAATTTTATCATTCTTCCCCACTGCCCTGAGGATGGTATTACAAGGCCAGGCAATCTGGGACCCTATTTTTTAATTAGCTACAAGTAAAGAGAGCTCATACAGGGGAAGAATGATTAAAATTTGTTTGGGATGTTACAATTTATAGAAGTGGACTATAAAACTTTTCCATTAGATTGGACAACTTAAGAGCTTCAAGACATATAGTATATAGTTTTGAACAACTTTCAGGCACTGCAGATGGATCAGAACTGGTCAAATTAACCTAAAGGCATGGTTTTCAGGTTAATTCTTGATAAGTGAGCTGTATTCAAAATTACAGTTAGACAGAAGACATACACTGTGATGGCCTTGGTGTATTGAGAATTACCGTTACGGAGATATGCTCAAAATATGAGTGATTTTCAGATTTGTGAATATCCAGAACTACCTGGCTCCGGCTCCATGTTGCGCAGCTGCTTTTTAATGTTTTCTCCTAGTGAGGATGCTTTTTGGGAAGGAAAGGCTGATAAAGACCTGCTTTGTCCATTCCTCACCTGCCATGGCTCATCTTCAGCTCCCCCCAAGCAGGACTGGAGCCATGTGGAGCCCACCCTGCCCGGGCTGAGCTACAGGAGCAGGAGTCCAAACTCCGCTCCTGTGCTATTGCCACATCATATATCTCTGGTAATGAACATTTTGCAGCAAGTGAGAGTTTTTTTATGATCTTGGAACAAGTGCAGCTTGGATATGAATAATGTCAACAGTTGTAGCTTTTCTTCTTAATAGTCGTCAGTCTTCAGGCTGGCAGTGAGCTGTTGGCATGTCTAAAGTGCAGAACACAGAATCCCTCCTTTTCGTCCTGTGTGGTACCTCTTACCCCATGGAAACCACTGAACTTCTACTTGTAGTGCTCAAGGCTTGAGTTGCCCTTTATGGACTTTCTGTCAACTTCAGAGACACCCCCACCCCTCCATTCCTCAGATTGCTGCTGCTGCCATGCTTAGGGAAGCAAGGCAAAGGCCCGTGGAAAGGTGCTAGGTCACTTCCAGGAACATGTGGTGAGATGTAGCAGTGTTGGGCTGGTCACTTTAAAACTCTAGCTGCTGCAAGAAGTTTTTCCCAATTTGTCTTCTGTGTTTTCCTGCAGATCCCTTCCTGGCTGCTACGCTGAACTGATGTTGGATGTAAGAGATCTTGATACCATCTAAGGCATCATCTCCTTCATGGAGCTAAAATTTTTATTATCTTGTAATTAATTTGCAAGGTTCTCTGTAGTACCTGTTAGGAAATTGAATTGGATGTACAGATTTGGCCAAGCTCCTTCTAGAGCAGGCAGGCAGGCGTTCTGCCGTGTCAGATAAACTGTGATCCTTGACTTCAAGCCTTTTTAATTCTCATGGGGCTTATTAGTGCTCACCTCCATCAACTGCATACTAGTGGGTTATTTTTAATTAAATTAGTCTAGTTCAAGATCTTCCCCTCCTCCCACCAATTTCTGAAGGATACCTGAGCTTGTATCTCACTCAGATGAGCTTGCAGATTTTTTAGCCTTCTCTTGTCATGTTAAAACCAGGATTGGTTGGAGCCTAAGAAATGGCATACGTTTTTCACTCAGAAGACAGCGTGCGTGTAGAATTATGTCCTCACAGGTAATTGAAGTTGCGGCTGTTGTACCAGCCACTTCTTTTCATGCTGTCAGGGAAAAGAGGCACCGTGAAAGACTACTAGCATCTCAATTCAACAGTTGGAGTTTCTAGCGCAGGCAGACCATTATGTGTGTAAATGTGAAGAGTTTTAAATACATTAGAGTGACTGTAAATTGGTTGATGTCAGAGATTTCTTTGCATAGAAAATGTCATTGCGTTCATCTCGTGTTAATCCTTCTGGTTTTCCACCAGTATGACAGCTGTCCTTAGCTTATTGTTGAGAATGTTTGTAAAGTGATGACAAGTCGTATTATTCCTCCCTTACAGGGCTTATTCCAGATTAAAACAATCTAATATAATTATTTAAAAAGTAATTTTCCCTCCTACATTTGGGTACATGTAGAAATGATCTAATTACTTGTGGTTCCTCTTATAAAGTACTGGGTACATTCCTGCCTCCCCTGCAATTTGACAGGTTATGCCATACAAAATGCTAAAATAAAAATGCCAGTGAAACAATAGCAGCAGTTGCGAGCACATCGTGTTTGACACTGCCATACCGCCGAATGAACGGACAGGACTTTTAAATTACTATGAAATAAAAACATATTGAAGTGGAGCGTAAAGGACTTGACTTAGACTTTCAGATGTTCAACCAACCTCATGGAAGTCGTTTAACTGCTCTGTACCTGTTTGTCTCTGTTTGCCATCACCCGTGTGATTTACAGTTTCTAGAAATTCCTCTCACGAATGTCTCTAAAATGCTGTGAGACACCTGGATGACAAAGAACTATAAATATTAGCAAATACTCTTCTAATTTTTAGAGCATTTGTACCGCTATCTGAACTGGGGTCACCACTGTAGCTTTAAAAACAGGCTCTCGAACAGTGCGATCTCAAACGAGAAGTAGTTTTAAAAAGCTGACGCTTTTCCCAAGGTCTATAAAACCAGGCAATCCCAAACAAAAGCCGACATCCTTAATTCATCTCACTGTAATTTCTGCAATGTTAATGCCTCTTGTCCTGGCTGTCCGTGTGGCTCCATGATGAATCCACCTGTATGCTGTTTGCAGGGGCTGGTTGAAGTGGTGTGGGATTCCTGAGCTGAGGTGGTTGGCCAAAATCCCATCGGGCTGTTTGCTGCCTGAGACTGCATTACCCCAGCCAGGCTGGGGTGGCATGCTGAACCTGCTGGGTTTTTAAGTAGGCATCATGAGTCAGACACTTTACTGTTAAAAGTGCACAGTTTGGGCTATTTAATTATTTGTTAGCCATAAGAATCTGAGGATTCATGAAACGTCTCTTTTGAGGAATGCAATGATTTAATCAGATAAATGTTTAAAGCGGGGCTAACATAGTAGCCAACCACAGCAGAAAAATATTTTTTCCTTTGAGATAACCTCTTAAATATATACATATTTAAAACCATTTTGTCTTCTCTGTCTAATTCTAAGCACCCCTTCTGTCAGCAGCAGACAGAAATAAAAAGAAAAAACCCTCAGAGGATGCCTTTATTTTTTTGTGAAATGTGTCAGATGATAAGCAAAATGTAGCTGGGTATTTATTTTACTTTTCGTGTGCCCTGCAAACTGTGGAAGGCAGCAAGAGAGAGAGAGAGCAGCAACAGCCTGATAAGCATGGCTTTTCCCTTTTCGCCGGCTTTCTGTTTATGCTGCCTTTAAGCGAACACTGGGCTAGAGACCAAATGTCTTTACTCATCTGGGAGATTTCAGACCTGCTGGGAATAAACTGCTGCAAAAAGCAACTCCTTGATTACAAGATCTGTAGGTAAATGTTACTCCTGCAATAATCACCATTTCCCCTCCATCTCCTCCACAGCACACTCTGTTCTAGCAGTGCCTAACAAACAATAATAGCAAAAATAAGGCGTATTTTTTTACACTGGTTATTTTCTGTCTCCTTAGTGAAAAGGACACATAATGGAATGAATCTGGCTTCCCATCTGTTGCTAGGTGCAATTCAAAGTGGCAGTTTTGACCTATAAAGATTTGGCTGGTTTGCGTCATGCTTACCCTAGAGACAGCCTCTCCCCTTTAATTTCTCTGTGTCTCCATTTTCCATCTGTGAAAAATCAGGATAACACTACTTTTCTACTTCACGGGGATTTTACAAGGACACATCTATTAACAGGCACAGAGCATAGGCTCTGTATTAGGTATTACACAAATATCTATGTCTTAAAAACTTGCTGCCACCCTCAGTCCCACAGAACCCAAGTCGGTTGACCTTCATTACGTGATAGAAGGTGATTCATTGTTCTAGGCTGTATTATGGATTGCCAGCTCCTAATCTTGCCATTTTTAAACACATGCATAACATGATACTTGCAAGTCGTCCAGCTGAATTTGGTGTTTCCCATTAAATAGATTGGGACATCCCAGGGGTATAAAGTTAGAAGTATGTTTACATGTTGCAGTTTTGGGTCCCAAATAAAATAAGGGGCAGTGGGGACGACAAACTGTTGGGTTGGAGGAGGTGTATGTGAGATATACTTATTTACTTGAGAACGGTTTCCTCAGAGCACATATATCTAGAGTTGCGGTTGCCTGTTGTATTAGAAGTGAAGTAGTTCTTCAGTTAGCTTCATAAATCAGTAGTTCTCAGGTGCATTTTTGCAGTCACATGTGGGTCAGGTTTAAGCTGTTCAACGTGCCTATTTGAGAGAAGTCGTCTCCAGGGCATGTTGGCTGATCAAAGCAATATATTGGACCTGTACTAAATTATGGACTCAGTCCTGCAAGAGTTCAGGAGATGGGTAGGGTCATTTTAAGAAGCCTTGGCTTTACAGCAGCAACCCTTCAGTCCAGACTTATGGCATTGCATACCTGTCCTATTTCCGATGTGATTGTTGGAATGACAAAATTCAAGCTCAGCAGTGGTAGTAGTTCTGCAACTGAATGGTGGACAGGGCAGCAGCGTTTCTTGTGGATGATTACAAGACATGGTCCATCAAGCTAGATGGATTAACTTTGTCATTGGTGTGGCTCTTATCTTGGAAAAAGTGGGGTCTGTCCCTACCAGACCTTTATAACCCTTGGTAAAATCTTTGACTCTTGTTTCCTTGCTGTGCTGAGCATGGATAGCACATATACTACCATGATGATACATACACCCCCCTTGGTGGGGATTTTGGTGGCTATTCCCAAGCTCACACAGACAAGATGCAAACTGTGCCAAAATAGCATGTGGGAAACTGTTATAAGGTCTATTAAAGATCATTGCCATATTTTTATGTTTTCCAGCATACAAATATTCTATTTTTTTCCTAATATTATCTTCATCACATTAATGAAAATTGACCTTGTTTGGTATGATACTGTTCTCTTAAAACCCCATTGTGTTATGTGTGTATGCATACACACGCTTTGCAAAGTCTTCTGCAGAGAACTCCACCAGCTAAAAAAAAAAACAAACTGAGCTGCCACTCTACCGAACTGAGTAACTCCCCTTAATTCTATTCTTTGTGTTCTTGATAAATGTAGGATTTTAACCTTTTCAGGTCTAGCTATCCTTTAGGAATCTTGTTGAGGGAATTTTAAAAAAATTAAATAAAACTAAAATGCAGCAGGATTTTTCTTCAACCTGTGTTTAGGAACATGTTAACAAACTGCAAATAAGTGGCAAATTAAAATTTAGCTTAAAGTGTGTTCATTTTAGTTAACTAAACAAAACACACAAGCCCCTTCATTTGAACATCAGTGATGTGGAAGCTGCAGTTTTGAGGTTTGGCAGTGACACAGCTTTTGAGAACTGGAAATAAGAATGCCAGGGAAAGATAGAGACAGGGCCTCATCCTGCAAGGCTTTACTCATTTGAATAGCTCTTCTTGTTTCCTTAGGGCATGTTTGCCTGTAGCACTGCGTTCCAGTGGAAAGTCTCTTAATTTTGCTCAAAGAACGGGGTCAGGAGGAGGTGACTTCTCTCTGCGTAGGAGGGAGCAGGCAGGTTGAGCTGCGCTGAGCCTCCTCACACTCCTCCTGCTCAGCCCGAGGAGCAGTGCTTCCGCTTGACCATGTGAGCTATCTCACGGCACCTCGTTAGCATGGGATGATGGCTTTATTGGGGGAACGAGTCATAAAAAAGCTTCCTTTGGTTAAAAATGAGCAGTTTCATTTTAGTGCGATGACAGCCTGATACTGAGGGTTGAGTTTTTGCATTAAAGCTAGTTTTGTGTGTGTGCAGGCAAGAGAAGGGAACTGTGGACACACATGCTTAGAAAGCAGCCGCTGCAGGGGGTGAAATCAAAAGAAAGAAAACCTGCTGTGATTTTTTTATTTCTATTTTTTAAACTTCTGAGGTTTTTATTCTCCTGTCAGCTCAATGGGCATCTCTTTAAGTAGCAAAACCCTTGTGTGGAAGTCCTGTCCCTGAATCTCACTTCTAAGAGTGATTATATGCAACTATGGATGAGCAAAGTACCAAGGATGAAGGTATCAGATATGTTTTTTACTGCTAGTCATAAAGCAAACATTTAATTGCACAGTGCTGTATCTTGTCATCATGGAAACACAGTCTACAGAAAGTTTCCGTCTTACCTGTTCCAGTGGAAAAAACCTAATGATGTGGGAAAATGTGTCCAAAAAAACCCCCACGTAATGTAATACCAGTGTTTAAAAATCCACGTTCACCTTTCATGTGAACATCCCAAAGTGCTATTCAGATACGGAAACCGGAACACAGATTAATGACCTGGTACTTCTGGCTCCTTATTACAATATATTTATTTCATCTTTCTTTTGTATCTCATTACCTAGGAAGGCCAATCTTGTTTTTTGTTACGGTTCGTACCACAGTATGCCCCCACCCTGCCCTGGTCCTGAGGTCTCCAGATGCTACTGTAATGTAAATAATGCATATCAGCAGGTCACCCAGTGAGGCGGGGGCAGAGGGAACAGAACCTAGGCATGTTTTCCTGGTCATTAGACTGGACTGCCTCTCTAGTGTTGGTTTTCATCATTGACGCTATATTGTTTTCCAAGGAAAATGCCACAAAGAAGCAGCCACGCATTTGCTGAAAACAGGGCCAGCATAATAGTTATTAGATTTAGAAGCATAGTGCATGCATAGCTTACCCAAAAAAGCACGATTATCTACAGTCCATCACAGGCTAATACATCTGTCGCTGTTGGGTAACCACAGATATGCACCACGAAGAACGATATCTAAATTCTTCGGTACTAAAACGACAGACTTCTACCTGACAAGTCAGCATAAACGAATATATGTGAGAAGATACCTGACTCAACCTCTTATTAATTGCTGTTTATTTTTTGTGATGACAGCCAGTAGAGGGCACTGGTAGATGTCTATATAGTACAGAGCTGTGCATTCCCATTCCATAAGAGCCCAAATAAACTCACACAACTTGGTGTGACTCACTGCCAAGAATATGTTGCATTTCTTGCCACAGTGCTTTATCCACCAATAGTGTAAATCTGCTTGAGCTACCAGCAAGTGGACTTAGTTCTTCAGCACACATTGTAGACCTCATGCTTTGGGTCAGGAGGTCTTCATCTAACTCCATTGACAACCAGAATGATAGTTCTTGTGATAGTCTGTTTTCTGCTGAAATAGCAAATAATATTTGCAGATAATGCATTGGGTTATCCATGCATCCGTAATTGGGATATCCATATGGAATATCCATATTTAGAGATTAGGTGGAGAAGGGGGAAAAGTGTTTCGTATCTTGTATAGTTTAACCACCTTGTTTGGAGATGGACCTAACTGAAGATACTATACTTCTGTCTTCATTGGTTAAGATTTTTAGGTCCAGCTATTCTCTGTGACATCCCTATTTGCCTAGATGGTGTCACATACATCTAACATACAGACATACTACCTGCAAGGGAGGAACTAGTTTAAAAGGGGTGTTTGGTGTTGTGGGCAGGTCAGTAAATGGATTGATCAACTGTATGGACCCAAGTTCTCATATGAGACACCGTAGCCCTGAGGCCCTGGCCCATTCCCTTCTATATATATATTTAATATATTTTTGTGCGGTGGCTCCATTTATGTCCTGTTCTTTGTAAAACAACTATCACCAGGTTGTGATCAGACCCCCTGGGCCTTATCATGTCATTAATAACAGTAATGTCATTTCCACCTTTAAAGCCTGTGATGACCTCGTCATGTTCTTCTATGAAATATCTATCTTTTAAGTGGTGTTCATTGTTACTCCTCAAAGACCACAGGAGGAACATGGACTTGCCACTGAGAGTGTTGAATCTTAGAGCAAACAGATCGGTTATGGCCATTTTTGGGTGTTTTGGTGCCTTTGTATTCTTCAGATTGAAGTACTACTTATTCTTAGTGCTATTGACCTGATTTTAATCCTAGCTAATGCCTTGCAGCCACTGAATGGAATATATTGAGTAGAAAAATAAATTCAGTCTTACTGAATGATGCTATAAGAGCAGTTTAAAAAGGTCAAAGATGGAATTTATTTTCTCTGTGTTGCTGGAACTCCTGTGTTTGAGTATTTAGAAACTTGATATGCCTTTATAGCAAGTGAACAAATGAGAGAAAAGCTAGAGCCTTTTATTGGCAGTTCCTGAATACCTCGCTGAGTAGCTTCTCCTTGGAGGTAAATCAGTGAGAGGTAAAAGGCGTTGAATGTCTTCAGTTATTTGTGGATATAGAACATATCGGAGGAGGATGGAATAGAATCCATCCACGAATTAAGTCACCACAAATGGTTTTCAGTCAGTGCACAGTTTCTGCACATACTAGAATAATAAAGAATGGGGGTGGCCGTATCAGAGGTCATAAGAAAAAACTGAAGCGTGTGAAATGTTCACATCTGTCAATCCTGCTCTTTTTGGAGTGGATGGAAAATAGCTGAAGAAATCATGATGCGTGTCCCAAATGACTCTACGCATGATCTGGGAAGTCTCCAGGGATGGTATTTGATTCTGAACACACGCTATTTTTTCTCGTCAGCCATCATATTGGCATTGCACGCTGTTATTAAGCTATTACCCAGCTTTTGTGAAACGCACAGAATCATCGCAACGAGATAAAGCCCTAGGTAAAAATCTCAGTGGCTCACAACAAACACTTGTTGAACAAAGCAAAGTTCCTACTACTGTTTTCTTCTGATGATGCTCAGGGACGTGTACCTTTAATACACTAACGTGTCAGCAACTGTAATCAAAATGGGAGGAACAGAGAGTCTAAAGACATGAAAATATTTCATGAAACCTACTAATGAAAGTTCGGATTTTGTAGATTGCTCCCTGGAACAGTAAGATCTGTTGGGATCTGAATCACTTACATGTGATTCCTGTAACTTGATCAGGGCACGTGGAGCTACACTTGCAGGAGAGGGGAAAAGGCTTCCCAGTTGATACAGTACAATTTGTTAAAAGGATAATTGGTGATTATATTAATTTCTTGACAAATGCTTTCAACTGTACTGAAGTACCAATTCACTTGTGGATTTAAACAAAATGTTGATGACTGATGATAAGTATTTTTATTGTTTTGGAGACTTTAAGGACCATAGGTTTAGTATAACCTGACTGTGACTTCCATTGACCTCGGTGGAATAGGCCCAGAAAGTGTTTCCCTATTTTAGGGGGAAAATACTTTGGCTTTTTCTCTAGTGCTTACGATGTTTAAGTTACTAGAAATACTTTTGCTTTGCCCTTTTTAAAGGTATATTGTTTATCTTGTGCTGGTTTTTGCTCAAACTAAATGGAGTTTTAGTTTTATCTGGTCTTCTCTTGAAGAGAAAGAGGAAGCTTATTTTAAATATGGTATTTTTCATGGAATCTTTAAAAAAAAGTATTAGAAATACTTAATTTACACAAATTTTTAGAAAACATTTGTTCTTTATTTCTTAAATGCTATGTCTGCATTTCAGATTTATGGTACCCATCCCTTTTGAAAATGGGAAATGTAGACAAGGAAGACAGGGAAATTATTCCAAGTATTTGTTTAGTTTTTACACTGAAAGTCATGAAAGACTCTTTTGGTGTTCAGTTTTCTACAGATGGTTTGGAGCATGTTAATCTACGGTGGGGGCATGTGTGTGTTAACCCTCAATGTTTGGAAACACAATCAACCTTCTTATAATCTGTACAGAGCTTTTTAAAAAAGACCAAATTCTCTACCATGTTATTCAGCAGAAAGGGCTGTGTTTGCAACAGGACAACAGCAATTCTAGCAGAATTTTGCCAGATGTGTAGTAACACCTTTGTTTCACTTTGGGAAGGTGACTGTTTTAAAATGGCTTTTCTAATTCAGGATATTTTGATATTTGATAAATAATTTAAAAGAGTCTGGATTAGGATGAATGCCTGTAATAAATGTATTTTAAATTAAATAGGATTGAAATATTAATTTATTTTTTCTGCCTAGCTCCAAGTTGCCCATCAAATCATATTTTTTTGTTAGCTCCAAATTCTTCCCTGTGTAAAGTCACGGGGGTCAGCAGAGTTAATCCATGCAAACATTTTTGCCCAATGTCATTCTCGGTAACTTAATTTATGCTTAATTGTTCAACATAATTACGAAGAGTACTTTAGTGATAGTTTATGAGAAACAGTCTCAATGAACCATTGCTAACACCATGGCTCCAGAAATGAAACATTGCATCGCAGCCTGCTAGTTCTGGCATCAGTTTTTTTAAGTCAATAAAAGGTGATGTGAGTAGATTTGGTGCTGAGCTCAGCCTGCAAAAAAGAATAATTTCCCCCATACCACATCAAGATTTCTTGCTCCTTATATCATTTCCCTGGAATGAGTGTGATGGGATTCTGTATAAGCCACCTCCACAGTAGAAAGGGGAGCTTGTCAAATAGGCTGGTGTATTCCTGCTTGGTGTCTGTGGACTATGAATGGGCTATAATAATGACACAGCACTGGGCACTGTTGTTATAATTGTATTGGAGAACCTGCTGCCTAAGGGTAGCATTTTTAGAGTGCATGTGTTGCAGGGGGGCTGTATGATGTAACTTGAGCACCAGTGGCCTTTCCAAAAGACCAGGCTGGCTGAAATTGATAGCGCAACTCAGAAGACTAAGGAGAATGATACCACCAGCAGATGTGGAGCTTCATAAGAACTGACCTTCATGCTGTTGTTAAAAATAACAAACAAAAGCTCGACACTGAATCCTAATGAATGAGGTCTTTGCATTTATTCAGAGAATGTAATATAATTCTGTAGACCTTTTCAGGTGGCTAGAGTAACTTTCCACTGTAGCTGTGAAAGGACGAGTCCAATTACTGGTGTAATACTCCTTCTCTGGAGTGCCTAATAGCCATGCAGTTCCTTGATCAAGGCCATTGTTGGCCCTTTGCTGTCCAGTGAAAATGATATGAAAAAAATATTAAAAATATTTATATGTAAATGGTAGTATCTATTCATATAAAAATAACAGGAATAACTCATACCTGCTCCGTAGGTTATCTGGAAATATACCTGTCTATTAGGATGTAAAGTTGCAGTAGACTTGTATTCTCTTGTCAGCTGGTCACAGTATTTTCCTTTAGTTCTCTGTATTACGTGCAGATTTCTGAGGTTCCTTTCAAGCCATTTCATGAAATATTTGATCTAGTTAGTCTTCTGTAAATACTAGCAATCTAGGGCAAGATTCTCATCTATTTTCATTTGCCAAAGTCTGGAGTAACTGTGCTCAGCTGAATTATCCTAGATTTGTGTAGTAAAGGAGGTCACGGTCTGGTCCCTACCAGTAAACGTGAACTGCAGTCTCCCACTTGATTCATGTGCGTTGTTCTCATTATCCTTAATGGCTGTTGCACACATATATTAGGAGAATAGACCCTATTAGGAACTGCCTAAGAATTGAAATGAAAATGATAATCACTTTGTCTTGGATGAGGTATTGTATTTATTCTATGGGATTTTAAAGGATATTTTAGTGTTTAAATTATCTGGTGCATTAGAGAACGGTTTAGATAGGCTTTGGTTGATTGACAGCGGTGGGTATATTTTAGAAAATTATTATACGCATTGGGACTTTAATTTTGCTGTGAATTATATTATTTTTGGAGACGTAAATTGCAGTCTCTCCCAGGAGACAGAAATAGCATGCTGCTTATTTGATTCTTAGCAATAATTAAAATGATGTGTTAAATTAGGCTCAGGTAGTGTCATGAAACAGGACCCACCTACTTGTGTGGGGGCGTTCAGAGTCCTTCAGAAAGCCATGATTTTTTGTAGTAAAATAAACTGGGACCTTGTGGTTCGTATCCTAGAAATCATCCTTCTCCATGTGTATTATCACATAAGAAGGCCAAGTAGGCTGACAGAGAGACAAGGCAGCAGAACTGAGAGTGAGGGTGGGTGCTCTCCAAATGAGAATTAAACTGAAGAACGTACGAGTGGACTCAGCTATTGCCTTGCCTTATACTTAGCTGACACAGAAGACTGTAATTTTGAATGCTGTCAATCCTTTAATTTTCATCCCTTGCCGTTCAGATCAGACGAGGCTGTGACTGAAGCAGTTAAGTACCTACGTAACGTCTTCGAGGGAGAATTCACTGCCAGCTGAATAGGGCAGGCATCTGCAGGTTACATCTCACTTTGCAGATCACTGGGCTTTGTGGTAGGGCTGTAGGAGGGAATAAGGTTAAAAGAAAGATCATTGGGTCTCCCTGTTGTCTGGACTTCATGGCTTCCTACCAGCAGCCCCAATTTAGTTAGGGTTGTTATTTTCTCCCCTAGAGAAGAGAAAAGTAAAGTGTTGTTACAGCTGATGGGAAGCAAATTGCGTGCAGTGGAGTGGGTGATCTTTATTGAGGACTAGGTGGCAATGTCACATATCACCCTCTGCGCAGAACCTGCAAGTGTAAAGATCCGCTTTCCTTCCTAACCGGAATAGGGGACGGTTGTCATGCTAGATGGATGGAGCGAATGTGAGAGGACTCGGGGAGTTCTTTTATGCCTGTAATTGAGGAGAATCTGAGATAACTTGTTAATCTCCAAGGAAGCAAAGAAAGTTTTATCAGTCAGTCAGTCGACAGCTTTGTTCAGAGGAAGAAAAAGACTTTAAGTGTGGGTACTATCAGAGCAGAGTAAGTTGTTTCTAAACAGGGGTGGGTGCGTTTGTGCGTGTGCAACGTTAAATGCTTTAAGCACAAGGTGTTTGTCTGAAGCAGAGGGCTGGGATTTGGAATAGTATTCAAATAATTTCTTAAGTTCCAGCAAAGACAAATATAAATCTACTGTATCAGGGAACTACAGAATTAAGACTTAAATTAGTTTCTGTTATACTACATTGTCTGCAGATGCTCTATGTATAATGTAGTAAAGATGGAAATGCTCTGCAATTTAACCATGCCACTTCTTACAGAGGTCATCCAGTGCTTTGAGACCACTTATTATCCAATCACTGGAAAGACCATCAAGAATGGATTCCTAGCATTGATTATGAATTTCTTTCCATTTTTGTCATGGGCCTTACAGGTATGATCTTATCTCAAAAGGCTTGTATTTAATTACAAATCGCTTACGTGTTCTTTAGGTGACCATGTGTAGTCATAATAATGTCAAAATAATTCTCAGTGTTTTGGGAGTGTAAGCAAAAGTTAGCAATGTGATACTTGAATTCTGTGGGATTAGGGACCATCCACTTAGGCATCTCTCTAGGCAAAACTCAGAACATGACTTTAAACCAGACACAGACAGAGAGAGTGCAAAACTTGCAATGCTGCATCAAAACAACTGTGTGATTCCCATAGTCTCTACTGCCAGGTAGTACTTGATTTTTCCAAAGGCAGGGATAGAAAATGGCCAGTAATGTGTAACTGCTAAATAAACATAAATTTCAACATTACTGAGGCTTATCATACGCCAACCGAAAAAAGTAGAATGGTATTCTCTCCAAAACATTTTTTTATAGCGTTAGCTGGTGTATTGATTGGGTATCCTCTCAACCAGTGTTTTTATTGACTTTATGTTCTTAACTGTTCATCACACTATTACTTTCCATGTTCCTTTTCTTCTTCATACTTTGAGGCAAAAATGTCACTTCATCTCAATAACAATGGGACTCGATGATTTTCACATTCATAAAAAAGCCTGAGAGGTTCCCCGAATCCTCCACATTCTCCATTCATATTTTTCTGTATCACTTTCCCCAGCCTCCTGTGCCTGCATCTTGATGACTGCTTCCTTGTCAAATCAAAAAGTCGTCCTGCTGTCAGAGAAACTCCTTAGTTCTGGCTTCTATTATTTGGAACAATTTCTTCACATCTCTCTACCTCATCAACTCACCTTATTGACTGTCCCTTGTGCTTCACATTTTGTCTAAGAACGTGTTTTTTCTCCCTTGTCCTTGTCTGTGTCTTCATTTCTTTGTCATTCTGTTCTGTCTTGGCACTACAGTCATTAACTGTATAATTTCAAGGTACAAAACAATAAGGGCACAGTTTGTTTGAAAAACTCAATGTAAGATGAAGTTGTATAATATTTGCTTTATTCTGTTAATCCCCCAGGCTGCTTCTCTCCTTGCAAAAATGAGGCTCAGTTTCTGGAAATGTTCCCTATCAGCTCCCAGCTCTGTCGTGCAAAACCGCATCTTGAGGTTGGCTTATCTATGTTGATTATGGTTACGTAGAAAGGGAGGGCGAGCAGCCTTATTTTTCTACTATTTCTGTTAGACCAAATGAGAATCATTCTTTCTCAAAACCCTAAGAAAGTATTATGCAGCCATTTGCTGTGTAGCACATGTAAGGAAAAGCCATCACAGGAAAATATCTTGATCAGGAAATACTGATAGTATTTTTCTAGAGCTGAAACTTTAACACAGCACGTTACTGATACCTCTTGCACCAAAACAGTGCTGTTGAATCCTGTTTCACTTTAGTTTGACTGAAGTCTTTGGAAATACTTTCAGAATTGAACGTGAGCAGAATGAATTTAAGTGTTTCTTGTGATTATTCCCTGTTTCCACAGTACAAAAGAATGTGGACTGTGAGTATCACCAGGTGCATGGTGGGTTTACATCCCCTTTGGACAGCTGTCCATGGCCATCGACACTATGTCCGCAGGCAAGGTCTCTGTGACAAAGTGCTGCTGGGCAGCGGTAAGGTTGGCAGCTAAGGTGGCTGTGCCAGTAACAACCTGGGTAACGAGCAAAAAGTGGTTTTGCCGAAAGAGCCAATATAGAGCTGAAGGGAAATTTGAGCTGGAATAATCCCTGTTGACAAAAAACTCAGGTTTATCCCTTTGAACCTGTGGTGGTTTGACCCTGGCTGGACACCGGGTGCCACCCAGCCGCTCTATCACTCCCCTCCTTAGCAGGGCAGGGGGAGAAAGTGAGGTGGAAAGAAACCTCGTGGGTCAGGACAAAAGCAGTTTAATAAAACAAAGACCACGTGCGGAAACAAAAGGGAAAGGACAACACATTTGTGCTTTTATCCCTGAGCAGATGTCACATGGTACGGAATAGCCCCAGTCAGCCCGGGTTGGCTGTCCTGGCCGCCCCCTCCCAATGTTGAGGAGCGCGCCCCGGGACTGGGCAGGCACCGCCCGGCCACAGCCAAACACTGGTGCCGCCTCTGGCCACCAACACAGAGCACAGCAGGCTGGCATGGGGAAAACCAGCTCCCCCTCAGCCAGACCCAGTACAGAACCATGTCTTCAGCATGAGCAATTTTTTGCTGTAATACAGCAGTATAGCTGTAGCGGCAAAACTTTCCCCATACAGATATGGCCAAAGAGGTCAGGGTCTGCCCCAACCCTACCTGAGCTTGCTGTGTCTGTTAGCATCCTCACCTGTCCTAGCTGCTCTGTAAACAAGAGCATTACTTTTCTGTCACGTGAAATGGCTTCGTGTGAAGGAATTGTGCTGTCCTGTTGGCAAGCTGCATTTCAGACAGCGTCTTGGCACAGAGAAGCTGTCTGGTCTCGGGAAGTGATGTTTTCCTCTGCTTTTGAGTGTATCATATGTTTTTCACAAATGAATTTCTTAGTCTGAATGTGATGCCATGGTGCATGGATCAATACTGTTCCTCTGTGGCAAGGTGTACAGAATGCCAAATGTGTTTGGCAGTCTGTTATTATAAGGCAACTTAACAGAGCCAAGAAGCCTGCAACCACCGCTTTCATTAAGGGTAATTATCCTTGAGCAGCTGGGATAGGAACAGGAGCCTGAATGGCAATTAGCTGCAATTGTTAGGAGATGCATTTTCAGGTTCCTGTACCATTTTTCTCTCTGTTTAAAGAACAGACTGAGGGAATTGTGATAAATCCTGAGTCCTTGCTGTTGGAGCAGCGCTAGCTGCCTACTGATAGCTCAAATGAGGATGTTCTTTGCATGTCCATGTGGTCTCGCTGCAGTGAGAAATCATCCTGCACTTGGATGGTTTGGGTCTTTGCGGCAATATTAACATTTTCCTATCTGTTTTCTCAACAGATGTATTGCTTTATTGTTGAGTTTTATGTTGTAATAAATTAAAGTGACAACTACTGCAGATCTGTTTCAATTCAGTTTTGTTATACAGGTAGAGAGATATGTATGGATGTCACCAGTGAACAGAATTACCAGCCTTGTAGAACCAGACAGATACAACCTCAGTCACAGATAAGATTGATGTGTTTCTATCCATCAACATTTTCAAAATGTACATTTTCAGTAGAAGTTTGGTGCTAGATTTAAATGGAAGAATAACTGTTTATTTTTAAAACATTTTTTTCCCACAACCTTCTTTGGTGTTATGTTTTGGTGTCAGTAAATAGCATTGGAAGGGCTTGACAAGTAGTATGTCCTTGCTGCAACATCTTTTCATGAAATGAGAGAATCTGTAAAGAGAGGAAAAAGAATTAGTAAAGCTCTTACCATGCAGCACAAATCTGCTAGATACTTGATCACCCCTGCTCTGTCCTTGGATAAAAACAGCCATCCTTATCTAGTAATGTTCATCTTCAAAACTTTTTACAAGCATCAGTTAATGAACTCTTGGAGCACTATTTAAACATTAAAAAGAGGGGTATGATGGAAAACTGAAGTAAACATGTTAGGTTGTACATACTTTTTCTGTATTGTATTTCTGTGTAGGAAATACTTCTTGGTAGTTTGGAAGAAAAAATAAAGATCAAAGACTTGCTTCTGTGCTTTGCAAAGGACCCCTGAGGAACTGTGTCGGTGAGAACCAAGGGCATTCAGGCTGTCTGTGCTGATGCTGGGCCCTGGTAGGATTTGTCCTGGATGTACAGTTGTCTTTTCCGGTTGCTCAATTATATTTTCCATGACTGGCATTTATAGTGTACTATGTAGAATAATTACTGACTTCTTTTCAAATTGTGTGTGAGAATAAATGATAACAATCTTTGTCTGTAAAGCAGGCATAAGTTTCATAATATCACAGATTTGACTGTATATCCTTAGAAATGCCTTTTTTTCCTGCTACTTCAGACTTTTCTTCTGTGAGTTAAGGTCTTTCTGCTTTCTGTTGGAAATCTAAACCAATGGATTCATCCCTTCTTCCAGTTCTAGTCGAATTCCAACATACGCTATTTATGGCAGTATTGAGAATCACTGATGCATTGCATTGGTGGGAGTGGAGAGGACTCCAGCACAGACTGAAGCGTTTGAGTCAGGCACAGGTCTCATTTTTGCTGTATGCCTTGAGGTGAGTTTCTCAACTTTCTGAAAGCCTTTTTGGAAGTCTCCACCGATCTCTAAAGGGGAGGCCATGCTGATCTATGCATTAATCAGTAGCAGAAGTTTTCATTGCCAGGTACATTTCTTTGACACTTCTCCTCTGCAAACCACAAAGTCCGGCAGTTCATGTTTTGTGGTAAGTGTGCTTTCTAGGTACTGTTTTGGCTGCTGCTGCTTTGTATAGAAAAGAACATAGTACAAAGGCTTGGTTATAGTGAAGCCTAACAGAGAAGAGCTCAGAGGATGGAGTAGGGATGTCCTGAGCTTAGAAATAATGATCCATTATAAATAACAGAATCTATCCAAATACCTTCCTTTGCAGCAACTCTTCTCCCTGCCCTCTTCCTTTTTTTTGGCTAATTTTGTCGTCCAGAAGCTATTTGCTTGTAGGTTGTGTGAACTTACAACTTAATAATTGAAATTTCCCCATTTGTAGACTACATACAGGCCCCCTGGTGCCTTGTTAAGTGCTCCGTTACCAGTGAATATTCTTAATTATGTTCTGGAAGACGTTGTTCAAGTCACAAGTCTTTTACTCAAGGTTTGGGCCCAGCAGGTAAACATTTTCAAATTAATTTAGGTTGCTAAACAGAAACCACTTAGATCTCTTGAATGCTGATAACTTGTACTTCCTACTGAATTCAGTGGGAGAAGGTATTTACTGCATTTTGAAATCAGGCTGATTGATGGTTAAATGACAGGATAGGCTTTCACTAGTCTCCCAGTTTGGAATATGTTGAATATGATTTGGATAGAGAGAGAGATGTCTATAAAGTGCCTGACTTGCATATTTAGAAGGGACATTGGGCATGTGCTAATGAAAACAGTCTCCTATAAATTACTAGGAACAACATCTGATCATAAATGACTAAACATGAAGATTTGTTGTTCTCTATCTTACCAGTTTTACATAAACTAAAACAATAAAGCTGTCTTAAGAATCTCTATTATTCCTTTGTGCATGCAGATATGTACTATAGCAAGTGCTCTAAATGTTGTAGATACTGAAGGTGTTTATAGGTGAATTATTTTTCTTTTATCCTTTTGTATAAGGACATAACTTTGTTTTTATGGATATTCACTTAATGTAAATCATCTTTTTTTTTTTCCTTTCATTGAAAGCTGTAGAATCTTTCTATTTTCTTTGCTCTCATTATCATCAGCAGCTTTGTCCTTGTGCCCTTACTAATGAATGACAGCCTTTAGAAACCCAGAGTCAGCAAAATTTATACAGGACTATATGCAGCACGAAGGGCAGGGCTCCCAGGGCTGCACTGCTGATGGACCCGGAGCTTTACAACAGCAGACATATCTTGACCAAAGCCAGACGCTGACAAATAATGGGAGAAAGTGTTCCCCTGCCCCCCATATCCAGTTGTAAATCAATCAATAAATAAAGCTAGCAAACAAGCAAACTAAAAAACCTCTGAAGAGATATAAATCTCCTTGAGCCTAGCTTAAATAATTCCATGAATTTTTAGTGAGAAGAGCATGCCCGTGTCCTGCTGACCGGTGAAGAAGTGGAAGGTTGGGAGTTTGACATGAGCATGGCCTCAGTTTCTGATGCAAGCATGCATCAATTATGATGATACCTGAATATCCAGAATGTTAATTTCAATAGGGTCTGTTGGCAGAAGCATAGCTTGTATTAAAAGTGGTCATGGTGGTTTACGTAGCAAACTTCAGCCTGGGTGTGGGGGTTTTTTTGTAGCTGAAATTGGGGTCTCCTGCTATTGTATCTTGAAGTACACGCAGTTTTGTTTTTTATTTACTCCCACTGTTGATAACCTGTCCACCTTTGGGAAAATATGTTAGCTATTTTAATCTGAGCTAATAGTGGTGAATATCAATACTTTTTAGTGCTATACTTTGGTTTCCATCTGTGACTTTGTTAGTATAGAACTTCTGACTTCAGCATAGCAACCTTAATCATAGAAAACATTCAGCTTGCCGAAGAACTGTCAACAACAGAATTTAATTTTATAAATAGCTGTAATGCTATACTTGTTAAGATTTCTTTAGGAAAATATCACTTCAACACACATCCACATCCACCCACAGTAAAAAAGATGATTTTTTAGCTACATAAACCCAACAAATAACTGTCAAATGTCATGCAGGTTGTTCTGTCAGGGTTTGTGAAGTAAAATCTATCTATTTGTAAGTGAATTTGCAATAAACCCCCAGATTTTCATCAGTGAATCTTGCTCAAAATATTGTACATGTAGGGGAGGGGCTGGAGACATCAGACCCTGTGGAAGTCTACAAGAAATACAACCCCTGACTGACATCTCCTGCAAGCAAGGGGGATGCCCGAGGCATCTGACACGAAAGCTGTATGTGGATGGACTACTTAGTCACCAGGAGGTGGGTAGCACTGAAAATGGGTTTGCAAGACTGGTCGTGCGTATTGAGATCGTATGGGTTGTGTGGGTACTTGACAACTGGGTGTTTGTGGAAACGGAGCGGTTCCTACTGAAAGAACACATACATAATGGGGATTTGGGCTACTTTGGAAATAAGTAAGTAAGTGCTTAGAAAAAAGGTTACTGGGTGCTTGAGGGGTGTGTGGTACCGCTGGATTTGGAAGAACATTAGACTGCTAAGTCAGCACAGTAGACCCTCAACCTGATGGTGGTGCTTCCACGTCCCTGTGGCCTTTGCTAGTAAGCATTAGGCAGCTGGAGGGGAGGTCCCCGACTGCCCTTTCTGCAGTGGTGACTGTGACTTGAAATTCTTGTCGTGCACTTGCTGTGCTCAGCAAGGCTTGAACTATGGGTCAGAACTGGTCTGGGGTGAAGTGGTGGAGGACCTCTCTTCTGACAAGTGAGCAGCCCACCAGGTTTCTCCAGGTAAGTGGGCTACAAAGACAGGGATCCTGCTTAAGTACCAGTAAGCACTTGGATACATGGTTAAAATGAAAAAATACCTTAGTAGAGCTGGCAAGAAAGACAATAGCTGCAGACGCTGTGGATGTAGTCGTTGAAAGAGTTATCAAAGTGGAAACTGATAGCTCTATCTTCATAATAGAGACTTCAGCCTCTTCATTTTTAACATCTGGGATGCTCTCTTTAGTTCCCTTTCTACTGAGAATAAAGAGATGATGTGCCTCAGTCAGGTTCTTCTGCCCTGCCGTCCTCCCAGTTCAATATAGATACGAATTTCTTTCTGCTTTCCCAGCCTCTGCTGAAATCTGTTTTATAAATAGTTCCCAAATTTTTCCCCAGCATCTGAAATCCCATTTGCTTCTGAACAGCCAGCCATGATGCAGCTGTCTCCTTGTGTGCCAGATGACTTCCTCAGTTGTTTTTCCCCCAAAGAATTCCCACTCTTTCCCCCCACTTGCCGGGGATGTGAGGACGTGCCTCCGCATTTCCTAAGCAACCTAGATCAAAAGGGACAGAGTTGACAAGAGTTATGGTAGCTTCGTCTTCAGCCTATTCATCCTACTTGCTGGCTGATCTCCACGTGCTTTCCTCTTTTGCCAGTCTTTTTAGTCATTTCAATGGGACAATGTTTCCTGTAATATTCATACACTGATACCAAAGGGTTTACTGGAATTCAAGAAGCAGCAATTGCTGCTATGTATCAGCAGTAATTAACATTCTTTAAATCCTTAATCCTTTAAATCCATAACAATATAACATCAAAGACTCTGAAGACAAAGGAGCAGTAGCATCTAATGGTGCAGAGACTGTTTTCACTACGTTGTATATTTACATTTGTTTAGTAAGAGTTTGAAAGCAAAACTAGAAGTTCTATTATTTTTATTACTTACAGGAATCCAACTACTTCAGTCTATCATGTATGCAGAAGGTGTGTATACCTGCCCACTAGTATGAGGAAGAGCAAAGAGATTATGGTTAGGCAGCAAAAAGGCTTTTTGAAGACTTCTGTGAGTTGAGGCTCTGGATTTATTGTGCCAGTTCTTCAGAACTGATACCCCACTGCTGTGTAGTGAAGCATGCCAGGATGTTACCATACTTCCTCCCTGTGTCCCTGTGGGATGGTTCATCTTCCCCTTCCTTTCAGAGAATCCAGAGATGGTTTTTGATGTATGAACTCCTCCATGTCAGAAAAATCTAACTAGCTTCTTAATGACTATGTAAAAGCTTTCTCCCTCCCCCTNAAAAAAGTATATTCCATTTTTTCCCCCCCTGGTTACTTACTTTTTCAGTGGCAGGGCCACCTCTTCTCCCTGGTATGGCATGCATTTCTTTCTTTTCTCTAACACTTCTGTTTTTTCATATTCAGGAGTGCTGTCCTTAAGCCACAAGGCACTGTTACGTTATTTGCCTGTGAGCAGAAAGGACTTTTCCTACCCTTGTTGCCTGAATAGTTAAATCACAGTGGAACATATATTTAGAGAGGCCAAAAATAATCTGTGAGGTAGGGGGACAGCCTGTCCTGTGTTGGCTGGTGTCTGGAAGAGATGGCAAAAGTGTCTCTGTTAATATCTTGTTGGTGTCATTCAGACTCAAAGCCTGAAATAAACAATTTATCATCTCCTATCCCAAGCTACTCACACTGAGGGCAGTTTGAGTCCTGACTGGTTATTGGACAGGCACACTTCATCTAGTAGTTCAAATTCCTTTTCATTTATTGTATGAAGGTTAGTGGACCAGTCTAACGTATTACATGTTTCACTGCTGTATCTGTAATTGTTTTAGCCCATTTATTCGTCTGCAGCTGTTCCACTGCATGCTTGGAGAAGACAGCAGGCCTTTCAAACCAGCTTATATGAACTGATAGGGCCTCAGAAAAGGCATTTTTCTTTCAAAACCAAACAAAACACCCCCCAAAAGCCCCAAACAACAACAACAACAAAATAACCCACCTGGTTGCTATATCTGAATAGCTGCAGATACTGAGATCTGCACTGAATATCTGCACGGTACTCTCCCCAACAAAAAAACCTCTGCTGTATTATGGAAACGTCCCCATACTGTTTTGGGTGACCTTACTGAGAACACAGTCCTGTAAAACCTGCGAACAGAAGCAAATTGTTAACTAAATCAGTAGACTGAACTGCTATTGAACTACTCCAGGCTCAGCAGCCTTAGTTTCCTTTGGTAGATATATTGATGAGCCAACACTAATTCCTCAAGCTGTTTATGCTTCATGTTGTCAGAAGACCAATCTAATGCTTTTTCACTCCCTTCAGATGGCTGAGAGAATACGAAACTGCACTTTTCTTTCCAAGTTAGTATTACATTGAAAACCATGTATTCAGCTAGTTTCAGCTGCTGCCCTAGTGTTTCAAGCACCCCCCAGCTGCACCTACTGATCACTTAGTAAGCATGCTAAAAAGTCTGAGAATGAAAGAGGACTGCTTGGGAGGGGCATCAGGTGGGACCACCTGAAACACCACCCAAAAGTAAGTTTGTTTTGTTAGTAAGCAAGAAATTCCTATGATACTGTCATCAAGGGGTGAACTTTCTTTTTAGTACAGCGGTATTAGAAATATTGGTTTTTAAATGTGTATATGTATATATATAGTGAGCAGAGACTTCTCATTCTACTGAAAGGAAATTTTTCTTCTTTATTGCAGAGGCTGGTGATGAGTTATGACTAATTTTTAACTTTTGGAAAAGTAAAGAAAAAAAATCTCAATTCATTCCCAGTTCAGTTTTACCCCATGCATAGACTTGCTTCAGGGCCTCGTATCAGACCACACTGTGGTTTTGCAGCCCTCAGCATCTCCCTGTGTCTAGCAACAGGTTTCTGGGCAACTCCTCATGTAGGCTGCTCTATTAATTGCCACTGTTCACTGCCACTGCGTCAGCCACTTCTCGGTTCCCTGGCATGACTTGACTCTGCAGTTCAGTCTGCAGTGTTCTTTGATATCACATGATCTCTAAATGTCAGCTGGGTGGCGATTTGCCTTGTAAATCATAGAATCATTTAGGTTGGAAAAGACCTTTAAGATCATCGACTCCAACCGTTAACCTAACACTGCCAAGTCCACCGCTAAACCATGTCCCTAAACACCACATCTACATGTCTTTTAAATACCTCCAGGGATGGTGACTCAACCACTTCCCTGGGCAGCCTGTTCCAGTGCTTGATAACCCTTTCGGTGAAGAAATTTTTCCTAATATCCAATCTAAACCTCCCCTGGTGCAACTTGAGGCTGTTTCCTCTCATCCTATCACTTGTTACTTGGGAGAAGAGTCCAACCCCCACCTTGCCACAGCCTCCTTTCAGGTAGTTGTAGAGAGTGATAAGGTCTCCCCTCAGCCTCCTTTTCTCCAGGCTAAACAGCCCCAGTTCCCTCAGCCGCTCCTCATAAGACTTGTTTTCTAGACCCTTCACCAGCTTCGTTGCCCTTCTCTGGACACGCTCCAGCACCTCAGTGTCCTTCTTGTACTGAGGGGCCCAAAACTGAACACAGTACTCGAGGTGCGGCCTCACCAGTGCCGAGTACAGGGGCACAATCACTTCCCTACTCCTGCTGGTCACACTATTCCTGATACAAGCCAGGATGCTGTTGGCCTTCTTGGCCACCTGGGCACACTGCCGGCTCATGTTCAGCCAGCTGTTAACCAACAACCCCAGGTCCTTTTCTGCTGTGCAGCCTTCCAGCCACTCTTCCCCACGCCTGGATACCAGGGACTAGCTTGCACATGGGCCTTTTCCAATTTTTTTATCCACTTCCCTAGCAGTCATTTCTTGAATTGTTACATCTGGTGTGAAGTAGTTGCCCTGAGGCTGAGAATTAGAGCTGATATCTTTAAGAAAACCCCAGCTTCAGTGTCTACTTTATAAGTCTGCATACAACATGGTCTGTAGGTTTGTGCAGTGTGTTTGCATTGCTCAGCAGTGCATTAGGAAGCTCCCTTGCTAATTGTTTGCAAACTGACTTTTCACAGACGATCTCTTATGTCTTACATCTGGGCACAGAGCTCTGGCTGGGATGCCCTTGCCAGGTCTGGCACAGCTGGCTTCGCTTCACTTGAGCTGTCTCTTAGGACAGCTGGCACAAGGAAAACCGCATGAAAGTATTTGCAGTGCATACAAATAGGCATACAGAATTACTCCTCCTGTCTGCCTTCTGGCTCGCCATCTCTTTCAATGTTTTAGAAAGCTGGTCTTTCCTGCCTCCTCCCCTGCTTGGAAGTGCTGTGAGCTTGCATAGCTATCTCTAAGACCCACTGAGAAACCGCAAGCAAGAGGTTTTGGTATCACTGCTGAAAACTCTAATAAATACAGTGCAGCTTTTTCTTTAGCATTTTCATATATGGAAAGCGATAACTCCAAAATTCAAGTACAGAGGTGCTTGGTTTGATCAACATGATCAGTAAATTTAATCTCACGTGGAAATGCTTTTGCCATCTGAATCTGCTGCCAGCACTTGTCATTATTATTTTTGAAAGATCAGAATTTTTGAACACAAAAACTTTACAATTTCAGCAGACATAGGTAGGATGCAACTATTTGTTATCTACTGTAATAGATAACTACTGTCTTGTTATCCAGCTTTACCACTAAGATGCAGGTCCACTGGGTTTTTTGGCTGGCTAAGTATGGTTTTACTTGGCAAGTGCAGCTGGCTTGTTTTAGTTCACCCAGAAGTGATGCAGCAGATTATGCTGGTAATCATAGCCAATATGATATGGAAAAAGTGAAGAATTTCAGAACATAAAAGGAGTAAGAGGGAAGAAAAGTAATTTTTATAAAAGGTTACAGTTTACTCAAAAATGTGATCTCTCTGTGGTTTGTATTGCAAAGGTAAAAGGCAAAGAGCCAAGTCAGCTAGGGGCTCATGTTAGTATAATTCCAGGGCAGAATAACAACATTTTCCCATTACATGAAGAGATCACAACCAAGTTGCATCCTTATTATACTAGACACGTATAACCGTATAATGTTGGAAAACTTGCACTAGATTTAGCAGATGAGTGAAATAAATAAGCCAGGAAAGGAGAGGACAGAAATCTGGGTGTTGGTGGTAATTGCATCATTAGCAGTAATCCCAATTGCCCAGCCATTAGGACAGAGTTCTTGTGTCTGGCAGATGAGACGCATAAAGCAGTTTTGTAAAAAGAGAGAAAGCACCTTTTACGCTCTTAAAAACAAACTAGCCAAGGGTGGAGCGTGGTCTGGGAAAATTGCACCATATGCTTGTGGGTTGTACTGAACCTCATTGCAGAAAAGCTGAAAGCTGGCTGGGTATCTGCATCTCAGCAAAGGTAGAGTAGGTGTTTGGAGAGCAGGCTGATGGAGGTAACAAAATCACTGAGATGTTCTGTCAGGTGCTGTCCTAATGCGGCTCAGGGCCAAGCCTGAACAAGCTTCCTGGCCCTATATACCCACGCATAACTGTGGCTCCTGCTGCTTAAGGACCCAGCTTGTCTGCACAGCCTGCCAGCATCTCCTCACTGCCGCAGTGGGCAGAGGCTGGCAGGCAGAGGCTTCCCACCACGCTGGAGAGGAGCACGGGGCTGGAGCTGACCCTGTTTGCTGTCACCTTGGTGAGTGGTGTACCCTGGGCTGGGAAGGCAGGGTGGGCACATGCTCCCAGCACCAGTGGAGACTGGGGGTGAAGGCAGGCACCGACTATGAGGGTGGGGGTTCCTCTGCTGGCATGGCCAAATGCAGTTTAGCCTACGCCTCCCAGAAGCTGAAATATGACCCAGCTCTTCTGAAAAAATGTAGCTTTGAAAAGCTGCACATCCTACCCGCAGTCCTTCAGCTACAGAGAGCAGAAGGTCTCGTTGGTTCAGGAGGCTTTTGCAGCATGTATGGACTTGGACTTAGCCTAGTTTTCCTGTTTGCAACAGAGATGCTGTGTGCGGCTCATAATATACAGAGAAAAATACCCAGATGTGAGCATGGTTTCAACAGTGTGCATCTCTGTGAAATTCCTCTTCTCCTAAGCTCAGAAGCTAACTCCTGCTTATGGGGTTATCACTGGGGGGAAGGACGGGAAGCAGGAATTAGTAGAAACCAAATTCCCATGACTTAGATATAAGAAGCTCTCTTTTGACAGAGTTTGCCAACATCTTCACAAGGGGATTTGGTTCATACATTAAAAGAACACCCTTGTTGTCCACACCCGCTTATATACCATTCATTTGAAGTGTCCTCTTTAAACTGGTAGATTTTAGTGCACACAGGGGCTGGTGACTTGAATCTGTCACACAGTATGGGGGCTCAGGACGGTGGTCTGAAGAGCCTGCCTGCTTACAGACCTGAAGGAGCTGTTCAGGGTTTTTTTTACTCATCACATGCTATAAGTCCTAATTATATTTTATTCATTAAAACAACACACTTAAACACATTTCTTAGCATTGCATTGCCTGGAGCTGTTAGATACTACTACAGAGTAATTAGGTAGTTAAGATACTGTTAAAGCATGTGTAGAATTTGAAAGGCGTTATTTACTTATAAGGCTTTATATATATATATATACACACACACACTGCTGAAGGAGAAAAATAAAAATCAAAAGCAACAAAAAAAAAAAGGAAATGTCACTGAGGAACATAAACCAACATTGAAGTAATAGTGAAGAGTCTGGCTTAAGCTCAAAACTTCAAGGAAATTCAGAGTTAAGGCTGAAAATCTGTGTTGATAATCAGCCCTGATTTTTCTGTCTTTATTTATTTTTACAGTAATGAGAATGGAGGCTGGAGTCGTCAGCCCTTCAGCTTTAGCTCAGAAGCCGATTCTAAGTCAGACAATATTGAAGAAAAAAAAAATCAGTTTCTTGTAAATCAGTTGTAAGTCAGTTTTTCCTTTAATAACACAGTGTACTATTTCTATAGAGAGGAGAAGGTCTTAAAGAAAGCTGTTCTTCCAGGCGACAATATCTCCAACCTGGCATGCTAAGATGCAAGCACGAATGTGGTCTCTCAAAAGCAGCAAACATTCCTAAGGAACACAACAGGATCACCCTATAGGCGGGGAAATAATGTGAAAGCAGAGAGGTTGCAGTATTCTGCAAACTGCAGGTGATTAAAAATCAAGAGACTAAACTCATTCAGAAATCAGTAAGCAGCTTACTGAGTGCATACGTATGTGTATATATTCTCTCTATATGATCAGTATATATACAGTCAGTGTAAATATAAGCATATCATCAGTGTATATTTTTATCCATGTTTACTTTCTGACCTGAACAGCTAGAGTTTACTTGCTAAAGTCTCTTGAACTTTTCTTTGAGCTTAAGTACTATGACATACCCAGTTAGAATTTAAAAAATAAATCGTTTTCTGTAATAAATGTTCAATTGCAATAAAATCCTAAAAGTTAAAAATAGTAGTTATAAATTATTGATGCTGAATTCCTTTCCATTTGGAAAGGTCACTTAAAACTTCTCTCTGATTTGTATTTTATTGATGTGGAGCTGTAATATTTACAAGAACTTAGGTGAAATGGGAGGCAGAGATGAGAAAACTCACTTTTTTTTTGGAAGTCTAAAGAGGACTTGCTATTTTGTCTCACTGCTTGGCTGAACAGTATTTCCCGCAGATGCGATGAGACCTCCTCCTACTGTTTCATTTTATTTGCACTCAGTGTCTACACAGGGGATGAAAATCTCAAACCCTTTGAATGAGAAGTACTTGAAATCATACAAAACAGCTAGTGCACATTGATCCCTCATCTCATTCCAAATGGCCACGATCAAACCCTTTTCCCCAGGAGAGCCGGCTTTTCCTGACGGGCTCCAGTGCTTCCCATTTCAGCTGTGAAGTAAGCTGCTCTGATGGGAACATTTTTAATGCAGGTTCCTCTCAAGTCCTCATTGACTGGCGTCAAGGTTATTGGCATCCAGTGCCTTTGAGATGGAAAATAAATCTCATGATCTGGAACTCAAAGAAAATGTTCCTTGGATTTCCCTAGAGAGCACTAATCCCTATTTTTAATTGGGAGGCAAAACTTTAAAAAGAGGATTTTATTAGGCCTCATGTTCCATGAAGTAAAAGAGCAATTTGCACAGCAGCAGCTTTGTATTCCAGTGGTAGTGACAGAAATGCTTGAAATGGGCATAAAGGTTGAGCAGAGATGTGTTTCAAAGTGTGTTAAACTTCTTTTAGGAAAATGTTGCTGACATGCTGCGTTGTTGTTGGGGTTTTTTTTCTTTTTTTAATGTACATATCCCTCTAAAGAGAGAATAGGCCGTATTTAAAAAACCGAAAAGAAATCTACTAGATATATCACTATGAGGGCTATTACCTGTTGCTGGCTCCTTCACATTTTTATTTATTTATTTATTCTGAGCATATCTGGGGGAATTGCCATGCAGTTCAGAGTAATTTCAGGATGTTTGGAGTTTAAATTCGCTCTGTGCTCCAGCATTTGTTTCTTTTTTGACAAACAATGTTCATACATTTCATTGGGAGAGAAATGTCAGAAACGCCACTGTTTCCATTGAAGCTAACGTCCCTGTGTGATGCTATAAACCAACCGATATCCACAGTTCTCTTGCAGTACTAAGTTGTCTTGGGTAATGTTCTTCCCTTCGCTCTCAATCCCACTCCAGCATCACATGCTTTATAGCCCCTGTAGATGCGCGTGGCTGCTGTGAGCTGGATGCAGACAGGCTCTACTGCGACCACAGACATGCTCTGATATTTTTTAATATAGAAGACGCACGCCTCTTGAGGATTTTTGTGGGCAAAGAAGTTCAGCTGCTGGAAAATGAAGGATAGTCATGCCAACGATGAACCAAAGTAGCTTTGTCATCTTACAGCATGCAGCTTTTTATTTGCAGAGGAAAACACTATATTGTGGTTTTGGTTAGTCTGGATCTGTGGGTTGGAAGGTCGACTTGAACTTCTCAAGAGTCCCTGTCATCAATAAGTATCCTGCTAAGGATGGCCTTTTTTCCTAATTCTCCTTTTAAATGCAGGTGTAGTGAATTCTTAACTTAGGAGCTTGCAGTCTTTCTACCAAACTTGTTGCATGGGTGGTGAACTTTCAGCTGTGAAATTCTGAATGAAGGGTGTTGCAGGGAACAAAAACCTGAGCTAATTTCCCCTAATTTTTCTCTTCTGCCTGAAAAAAAAGGATGAAAGGCTTTTCTTACAGCATCTCCACTGAGTTGTTCGGATTCTACATCTCCCTCCGCACCTCACAATACAGAGTAAGCAGTCAGGACTGATTCTACCTTAACAGGAAATATCTGTGTTTCCAAGGGAAAGGAGAATCTTGAATTTACTTAAATACCTTAGCAGCTCTAAGTAATTCAAGACATAGCACATCCCATGTAGATCTGATAGCTGAACCGTGTATCAGAGAAACACAATTAAATTTAATAAAGTGTAGATTTGAATCACAGTTTGGCCTGAATGTGACCCTGAAGTAAGTGTCTTATATTAATATTTACAGTTGATATCAATCATTGCAATTAGTAATAACACTAATGAGACAGATGCAAAATAGTAACCTTATTAAAATTCTCATTTCAATAATGTAATGTGACTCAGGCATTTGAAGTGAAAATGGGTGCACATTGATTAAATTTGAAAAATAATTTTTTTGAGTCTTTTTCTCAAAAAAACCTCCTTATAGCTTGATTTGTCACTGAAGTTTACAGTTACCTGTAATGGAAATGCAGAGCTCCATGAAAATAAATGGAGATCAGGAGAACTAGTAGCTGGAACTGGAAGATCTAGTCTTGTAGCAGACTCCTGGAGCAGGTTTGGTTACCATGTATCTCTGGGGCTATGTGTCTTGCAATTTAAATATTATTTTGCATAATCTAAAGTCATTAGGGATGAGGAATATTTATGGTAACCATAAAATACGTGATGATACTATCAGATGTCGTATTCATAGCATCAGGTGTGGTAAATATGTAGTGATCAAAATGCTGAGTTTTCAGGTACTTCCCCTACTTTTCTAATCAAAACAGCACTATAAAATAGAAGCACTTAATTTCGTATAGCTGTTATGATCTTTCCGCTAACTCAGACAGTAAAAGAGTACAAATACTTCTCACCACATCTTAGCCAAGAAATGCACATTTAAAAATAGGTTCTTAGTACTTTCTACAGCATTCTGTATTCTTCTGCCAGGAATCCTCTGTTCTGATCCTAATTATTTTCAAGCTGCAATCATGTAAGCCATAATGGTAATGAAAGATATTTGGTGCTCTAGGATAATATCATAAGCAAGAGAGTAGAAAATGATTTCAGTGCTGTCTTGGGCTTTGCAAGCTTAACAGTGTGACCCGTCTCATGACTGAAATATTTGCAAAAACACTTTGTCTCACAGATTCTTTCCCAGCTTTTCATCTTAGACAGTCTCTCCATCTTCTTTTTTTCTCTCTGTTTCAGACTTTCTTAATTGCTACAAGTCCTAGTGCACAAAAGTCTCGTCTGAATGCATCATACAGAATCTTCCTGACTGTAGCAGAAATGTCTGCCCTGTTTTTTAGGCTTTCATTTTAAACCCCTACTATAGTAATTAAGGGTTCCCTCCTGTTTATATCGTAGGGCTTGCATACAAAGAAATTAATCAGCTTCTGTCTGTCAGTTGTAAACCTGCTTTTTCTGCTACTAAAAACATATTTTCTGTAGTGGTGAATACTGCAGTTGCCTGATCCTGTCGGCTGTCTACACTTGGTAAGTGTGGAAAAGTACGGTTTGCAAAATTCTAGGTAAACGGGGATTTTTGAGCCACTGCCTTTGGTTCTTTGCTATCAAGAATCTTCATTACTCCTTGATTTTGGCGAGATTTCCCCTCCAGCTCCCCATTCTGGTGTTTACAGTGTTTACAGTTTACAGTCTTAGAGGATTTTCTTTTTTTTTTTTTCCTGTAGTTATGCACTCTCTGTGACTGGTCAAACTTCTGAGAAGGCCTGGTGAATGCTGCTTTTCCATCTCACCACTGGGCACAATATTTGACCTTGAGGTTTACCCTTCTAGAGGGGTGTTGTGTTTTGTTCAGGCCGTTAGCATGCTGAAATAATTGCTTATTGAACGAGAAAGAAACCTGTACTCAGTCTTTGGGAGTTTCTGACTCATTTTTCCAATCAGATCCATACAGGTTGAGCTGCTTTTCTTGTAGAACATGAATTATGTTCCTTATCCTACATGTGGATGTACAGGTTTGGTGGCTTCCCTGGGCCCATGGAGATGGTTGATGAGAGCTGCTGTCCCTTGGGTGCCTATTTCATGGCCAGTATGGAAAGGTTGGCTTGGCTTTTCCGCTGGAGCGGTTGCTGTGTCTGAAAAAGCACATTTTTTGACTAAGCAAAGACTGAGCAATCCAAAGTTATTTCCGTACATGTAAAATGAATTTCCTCTTTCCTCCTCTTCATGCCATGTTCTCTTCACGGGTTAGGCACACTGGCTTTAGGGTCCTGCAATATTGTTAAATGTGCCGTATATATACTTTATGTGGGATTATCTAGACTTGTAAGTGCTTTGGGGCAGGGATCTTTGGGCTCGGTGTTTGTGCAGCATCTAGCACAGTGGGTTTAACTAGGCACCTAATGTGCAGTATCATTGTGGAAACTAATGGTCTGTTAAAGTTCAGGGGTTGGCTTAGGTCCTATCTTGGAGCAAATCTTAGGTTCACTGTCTTTCCAGAAGATCTTTGCATTTAAATGGCTCCAGATAAATCAAAAGCAGAATATACAGAACAATTATAGAGGAGACACAAGGCTCCATAGTACTCACCAGACTAACCATCCTGACTTTCTTCCCTGTCATTCCTGTTTATTTTCCCATGCTTTCACATCACTTTCATCCTTCCCCATCACTTCAAAAATCAGTTATTTCCTTTTTTTTGTCACAACGCTTCTGAAGTCCCAACCTGTTGTTATAGGCCTATCTTTGTTTTCTTCGGTTTAGAATGATTTTCCTTACCCTTGATTGGACTTTCATCGCTAACCAGGAATTTGACTGACAGGAGAAATTGTAATAGTTTTCTTGCCTCTCTTGCCAGTGGTTTGGAAGAGAAATTTCCAACCCATTGCACAAGGCTAATACCTGTATGTACCTCATACTGGGGTTCCATATAAATTTGGTCTTACTACTGCAAGCTTTCATTTCCTGATAGCTCCTGCAAGTCATTCCTTCACGGGAGATGTTTTGGCACCTTAAACTTTGTTTACATCTGGATATCGTGCCTGCAGACTTATCAAAGATGCTGACTGATTAAAAGTAGTCTTTTTGTATTCCAGTTGAAGAATTCACCATCTGTGATCTGTAATTAGACTTCTCGCTAATTAGATGTAACAAAGCTGCATAATGGCAAGTTTGAGGAAACATTATTAGAAATATGATGTAATATATGGCTGATTGTTTTTATTTCTTAACTGTAAATAGAATGTTCCTCTCATGTCCTGGGCATCCATAGTTTCCTATCCCTGTAGGTTGATGGTTGGACTTGATGATCTTAGAGGTCTTTTCCGACCTTAATGATTCTGTGATTCTATGATTCTCAGTCATTCATGACACTACTGTGGTTGCTATAGGGATACCAATTTCCTGTCTCAAATTATTGTACTTCAGAGGTACATGAGGCCTTTTAATCTTGGTTTTGGTTTTTTTTTTTTTTCTTTCTTCCCATTTCAGTCTTTGATTTTACATATGCTCTTACTCAAGGACTGGAATTGCTATATTGTTGGTCTATTTTTTCTACTGTCTCATGGAAACCAGAATAAATATATACCTTTCCCCCCATAGATCTAATGAAGATTCCTGCTGCTTTATTGGTACCCTCGCTGCACATTGCTCTATATCAAAGCCGTACAAAACTTATATTTAGTTTTCTTATGGGTCACTAAGCTAGAGAAGCACAGGCTGTTCACCTTGACCAAATCAAGAGCAGCTGCACCCAACCAAGTGGAATTTACATACTTAGGAAAAGCAGCTTGTTGGCCGTGACAGATGTTACGTTGAGTGAGATGCTACTGAAATCCAGTATGAGAAGTCCAGTTGGACCAAGCTGCCGTAAAGCGACTTAATGGGGACTGAACCCCAACTGAGACAGTTTGCTGCTTCTGTGATATATGTAATAGAAAGAAACCATAAAGCAGTATTAGCTGATCAATGTTCCCTTTGTTTCTCTACATTTGACAAAATTCGCATGGTGGCTGAATTTTCTGAAAGGATCAAGCTGTTTCTGTGGGGTTGTCACTGCTGGGCATCTCTATATTGCTTCCTGCTCTCTCTATACATCCCTTTGAGGGCTGCTCTGATCCGAGATGCGTGTGCGTTTGGCCTGTTAGTCTTTTGACGGAATATTCCCGTTGACTTTGAGGTCTAATTCCCTCTGCATTTTGTTCACCTTCCCACAGTACGGCATTGCCACCATAACCTCGATCATCAGCATATGTGGAATTTGGTATGTTTTGTGAGATGTGTAGCCCTAAGCAGCCTCAGTTCAAAGGTCTGTACTGCTAAATGCCTTCCTGCTCAGAAATCACTCGTACAGATGAATGATGCCATTTCTGATACAGATCACATACTGAAAACTCTGTGGAATCAGACGGACTGCTAGAGTTTCTAAGCAGCAGGAAAAAATCGTTACTGAATAAGGTAAAGAAGAAAAGATTCTAAGTGGTATTACTGGATTTCCAAATGGGCAAAAACTGCGTAGGGGAAGATACATATAGAAAACATTCAGGAAAGTCAGGAAAAGGAAGGGATCTGTGTGGCTGGAAGCAAGCGATGTGTTTGTATTTTAGCAGGTAACACATGCTAAAACTGAAGGAGAAATGGGAAATGAAGATGTATGTATGTGGATCCCAGGATGAATTCATATCCCATGGAATTATACATGAATTAAGCAGGGTGGCAATGATGTTTGTATAACTGAGAAGGAATGCACAATATGCTTTTCTTTATTAATGTCTTTCTCATCTATATATGCTGTTCTACCCCATTTTCTTTCTACTTTAGGCTCTCTTCTGATTTCTGTCCCTTGAGTGGCTGTCTAGCGTGGTGGATTTATGCTGTTTGTTCACCAACATTCCTACTTTTCTGAATTCTGTCCCACGTGTGTTTAGCATAATCTTCGTTTGCACTTCCACTTGCTGCCTGCTTGTTTAGCTTTTTCTCCCAGGCCATTAGATCAGTTCTGTTTTCCTGTGGGAAAAAAATTTCTTTCTGTGGTAGAAGTAATTAAGTCTCCTACGCTAAAATCATCTGCTCCAGGATACTCTAGATTTACTCTACTATCATTCCCTTGAAATCCATATGTGATGCTATGGATTGGTGATAGAAAAAACTTGGCTTCTCATGCTCGTTTTCCAGACAATGGAAGATTCTGTGGCTGAACTGGTTGGCAGCAGGGGGGGCCCAAAGCAGTACCTGCACCACACCATTACTAGCTGTTTGCTTTGGCAGCCAGAAACTTACCCTATGGTGTTGTCTTTTTTTATTTGTACTGCTGTTCTCGGGTAGCAGCTGCTCACTTCACTATCTGGTTTTAGCTGCCTGTGTGTGGGCATGAAACCCATGCGAGGATCACTCTACTGTGGTTGTAATAGCAGAAAATAGATGTATTTTCATCTCTCAAAAGATCTTTAGATCTTTTCAAAGACAAGTGAACTGTGATTGTGCAGGGTGAAAAGGGTCTTGTGCTTTTTAACTTCTATATGATGACACAAGGGACAACTGCATTTTTTTCTTCTTTTTCTGTTCCTTTTATTGATGCTGGGAATTGAAGGCTTGTCTGGCTCAGGGGAATCCACAGGATTTATCTTTTTGTCTCTTTCTTTTGTACTTATTTGACTTCATACCAATGATTGGTTTAAAAGTATTTATTAGCTTTTTAACATTGTATTGGGTTTGTGTGGCAAGGTTTTGGTAGCAGGGGGGCTACAGGGGAGGCTTCTGTGAGAAGCTCCTAGAAGCCTCCTGCATGTCCGATAGAGCCAATACCAGCCGGCTCCAAGGTGGACCCACTGCTGGCCAAGGCTGATCCCATCAACGACAGTGGTAGTACCTCTGGGATAACATATTTAAGAAGGGGGAACAAAAACAACCTGTGCAGTTGCTGCTGGAGAGAGGAGTGAGAATATGTGAGAGGAACAGCCCTGCAGACAGCAAGGTCAGTGAAGACGGAGGGGGAGGAGGGGCTCCGGGTGCCAGAGCAGAGATTCCCCTGCAGCCCCTGGTGCCAGTGTATGCTGTAACCACCTCTCAGAACCTGGAAGAATATTGTAGAACAAGCTAGGAAGAGCAGGTCAACCAGTGTCTGAAAATTTTTAAACTTTCAATTTTTTCTTGATTTTAAAATGTGATGTGGGAATAGAAAACCTAGATTAAAAATTATGTAAAATGAGTATTTCCCTAGTTGCAGGCAAGGTAACAAGTCAGGTCCAAGATCCAAGCAACAATTCAGGAACATCAGGGAACAGGAGTGGGAACAGGCACGCCTATGACATAGCTCAGGCCAGGACCCTATGCCGGAGCGGAAATGAAGATCCCAGGGCTGTGGATAAGAGGGTGCATGGGTTGGGGTCCAAGGTGAGGCTGCCCAGGGCAAATAAGGCCTATTGGTGCTCTCAGGACCCTGACAAACTTAACCTTCTTAAAGCGCTTACTGGGAGAATCTTATGGCCAAAGTCACTGTGACAAGTTAGAAGTGCCTAGTAGAGCTGAAAGGTGGGTGATGCTGACTGTTTTGAGAATGAGCGTGAGGGGCTCATGATGAGTGAATGCTGGCTTTTCAGATGGAGCAATTATGTGGAAAAAATGGAGAGGAGAGAGTATCATTGCAATAGTGGGCTGGATGAAGCCCACAGAGACCTATGATTCCAGTTCATTCCCTCTCTTACCAAGACTTCTTGTACAGTAGAGGAGCCTGGTAAGGGAAGAGGACAAGTATATTTCTTAGAACAGCTAAAAAAGATGATAATTGTAACTTAATTACTCTGAAAATAATCAATGGTCTTACATCACACTTGCTACAAAAGCCTGGCTTTCCAAAATCTTCTTGTGCTTTTGATCTGTGAGAGGAACTGCAGGTGATACTCAGGTCATATTCATATCAAAATACCCGATTTCAGACAGAAATCAAGTGCTTAAAATAAATAATTTAAATTGCTGGCATTATCATTTCTGTAAAAGATATGGATGCAAAAGGAGATGACAGTGAAGAACCAAGGTCAAAAATCAGATTCTTAATACTATCTGACTAATAGTAAAAATATTTGGTTTGCCAAGTCATTTGTCTCTCAAGTAGAAGACTCTTATGGTAGGGGTATTTTTTACACAATACACTTGGCCTTCTGCCAACAGATGAGCGCTCCAGATTGATACTAATGAAAGAAATATTAATGCACCGTAGCATGTCAATTATCTTGAAAAGGTCTCCAGCAACCATTTATCACTTAAATTTCACATCTTATAGCTGGGGACCAAATTGTGTTACATGTTAGAATAGTTCTGCCAAATTTGATCCATCATTAACTTTCATTTGTTGATAATTTGAACATGAATTTTTACTTAAGTTATGCTTCTTTGTCAACTTGATGGAAACATCCTGAATTGTCATGTTGTTGTAGATGAGTGATGCTGTTTCCCAGTTGAGGCTCGACTGTATTCTGAAATGCCTTTAAGGATATATGTCCCAGGAAAAAGTCCTGAGGCTGGGGGACTTTATTTGTTACATTTGAGAGGGGGGAAAAAAAAACGAAAGGGAAAAAAAAAGGAAAAAAATACTTTTATGACTTAAATTGGATTCTCAGTTGCTGAATCATCCACAGAAACTTAGTTGTTTTTTTTTTATTTTCTTTAACTTCATTGCTATGATGGCTTTCATTGCTAGGGTTACCAGGATTCCAAGCAAAACAGAATAGTTATAAAGGGGAAAGGTAACACCAGAGTAAATTTTCTTTATCTGCTAGGTGGGTTTCAGTGGACTGGGTGACATATCTCAGGTGCAAGCAGGCAAATGAATCCATTGTAGAGGATGTGATGCAGTCACAGGTCTCAGCACTAAGCAATGTGAACATTAATTGTCTCAGACTTCGGATAAAAGCAACCCCCAGAGGGGTTTGACCAAGGAGGGTCAACACAGAAGCATCCCCCACCATAATATGGAGGGAAATCCTTTGGCTAAAGGAGTTAGTTGGACTTGTGCAGTGTGGGATGGCTGCTCCTATTCACTAGTAAGGGGTAATGTGGTAGGCTGCGAAAATATGTATGTTTCTGGGTAATACTGGACCATTGCAAAGCTTATCAACTTCTTTTCCCTGTACAAGCCATACTTTTTCTCCTCGCCTTTTTAGAAAGCAAACACACAGCAGCTTAGACTTTTTTTAAAGCTCTGAAATAAAATTATTGGTGGCATGCAGAATTCTGGCCAGAGGAAGCTCGGAGAAGGCTCATATATAGCAGGTTTTAATCACAGTTTAATATACTTCTGTAATGTGCTCAGATACTCTTTTCAAGAGTGTGGTATAAGAGGTCTGTGTTGACTAAACAGAATGGGAATCAAATAAAATGTACTTAAGCAGCCAGTATATAATTTAACAAGCTCAGATGAGACCTTGAGATGATACGAATTAAAACCAGAGCGAAAGAGACAACAGAGGGTTAAACACTGATTGTAGTTGTATGAAATGCCTTAAAAATATAAGCGAAGCCTTGGCATTGGGACGAAACAAATTTGTTTTCTTTTTGGAAAAGCTATGTCTGATCAGTATTCTCACCTGCACTTAAATGGACGGTGCAAATGAATTCTTCATGCAAAGCTCAGGATTGCTGCGTATGTTGTATTTGTGCCTGTGTTTGATTTAATTTACTCTTCTGAGGATCTGTAGCAGTATAAAGGCCTTAGGTAGCCTTTCTCATCACTTGGTATAGTGATTAGATCCTTGCATTGTAAGTCAAGAGATCATGGCTGTAGTAATTTCTCCATTATCCAGGGTATTGGGAGGTTGGCATAGGCTTTGGATAATGTACCTCATCCAGGATATGCTTGGAGTGCAATTTAAAGGCCCTTGAATCACTGTACTGAGCTCCCCAGATTTCTGGAAAAGCTAATTAGCTCAGGTTGTGAACATAAAATATCTCTGTTCTGTTTCTAGATAAAACCTGGGCAAGAAGTAGCAAAAATGAATTGTTGCTGCACCTCAGCAAAGAAACCTTAACATGCTCTGCGGAGAGCTACATCCATAACCCTGTACAGTTAATTGGCAGCTTGAATAATTTGACCACGTCTGGGCATAATTGACAAAGTTGCCAGCATTTTGCACCTTTGTCACGTTGTCCCAGCATTACAGTAACCAGTAGTTGGTTGTCACTATGTCTATGAATTGTTCTGACCCTACTGCAGCGGCTCTTGGGCGTACGGTTGTTTCTTGTCTCAGTGTGTAAAGTCCTGGTGTCTGTCAAAGGCTGTTGTGCTGGGAACAGAGTGGAGACAGTTGTATTTCTTAAGTACCATGCTAAACGAAGTCCTGACTGTGTGGTTTTATGGTGGTATCTCTTTAGTGAGCCATGGTACTTTGCGGGGGAGTTCTTTTCTGCTTTCCTTAGCTTTTAAAATAGAGGGGCAGTGATATTATGGCTGGCTGTGTTTAGAGAGAGCGCTGCTGAGATGCAGGCTCAGTTATGGTGCTGTCACAAATGCATAAATGTCAAGTCGCCTACGCTAGCTGGTATTAACATCCCTGGACACTTAAAACATCTGTTCCTAATTTTATGTTGCTTTAAAAGCATTATGATTCATTAGTGGTACAAGAAAACCACACCAAGTAAAATCTCAATTTGCTTGTTTTGCAGCAAGTTGAGTACTGTTGCGACAATGGACATACGAACATCTCTTTGTATCTAACAGTAGGATAAAGATTTGTGATACACGTATCTTTCTTAGTAAATAGTAAGAAAAGCTTTTGAATTTTCTTAATAGTTTGTTGTTTTTCTGGGTTGTGTCTAAATGATTCTAGAGTGTATCTTACAGTTTTCGTTTGTATTATATATATATTTTGTACATCTTTTTGGATCTCTTGATATTTACAGTTTTGTCATGGTTTAACCCCAGCCGGCAACTAAGCCCCACTTGCTCACTGCCCCCTGGTGGGATGCGGGAGAGAATCGGAAGAGTAAAAGTGAGAAAACTCGTGGGCTGAGATAAAGACAGTTCAATAGGTAAAGCAAAAGTCATGTGCACAAGCAAAGCAAACCAAGGAATTCATTCACTACTTCCCATTGGCAGGCAGGTGTTCAGCCATCTCCAGGAAAGCAGGGCTCCATCACGCCTAACTGTTACTTGGGAAGACAAACGCCATCATTCGGAACATCCCCCCCTTCCTTCTTCTTCCGGAGCTTTATATGCTGAGCATGACATCATATGGTATGGAATATCCCTTTGGTCAGTCGGGGTCAGCTGTCCCAGCTGTGTCCCCTCCCAACTCCTTGTGCACCCCCAGCCTGCTCGCTGGTGGGGTGAGGTGAGAGGCAGAAAAGGCCTTGGCTCTGTGTAAGCACTGCTCAGCAATAACGAAAACATCTCTGTATTATCAACACTTGTTTTAGCACAAATGCAAAACATAGCCCCATACTAGCTACTATAAAGAAAATTAACTCTATTCCAGCCAAAACCAGCAAAAGTTTATTACTTCTTAATGTTAGTATCTCATCTACTTAATAATCTCATCTCATCTACTTAATAGCATTTAGAGTTGTGCTTCATGTTTAGGTTTGTTGGAAAAACAAATGTGTGGGTCATCAAAAAAACCAACAAACCAACTCTGGTAAAAATATTTTCTTCCCCCTCTTTGCAAGAATTAAAAAAAATTATAAACATCAGACAATGTGTGCATATTGCAGGACTCTGTAATAGCCCAAGGCGCTATTTTGGTATGGTATTGAGAATGGAGATGCTCCTTTAGTCCATATATGTGTCCGAAACAGGGAGGATTTGAGTCTGGCAGTTACTGTTTAAAGAAGAACTTTAGGATTTTTTTCTAATGATGATGCATATATTTCATTTAAAGTAACTAGGGAAAATTTTGTTGAAGGTTATTTACTTACTAGCAAAAAACTATATGATCCTAACATGAAAAACTCCATAGTAGGAGTAAGACTGTCTCTATATTAACAAGCCACTTAGCTCATCACTGGATTAAGTGGTGTGACTCAGTCACCTTCATTCTTGCTGTACCAGGGGAACCACCTGGATACAAGAACTTGCATTTTTGGAAGGCAAGTTATGGTCAGTCACCTTAGCATTGAGGTGTAGGGGAATTGTTGTTGAATTTATTTGGTCAAAATATTCTGTAAAAGGGAATAATTTACATTTCAGTTGTTACAGAGTTTCTGCTTATTTGTAACCTAAAATAAATTCTGCAATGGAAGCGGTCATCGGGGAAAACACGAGTCACAAAGAACATCATTACAGCAAACTGTTGCTTCCTGTACTCTATGGAGGTTATGCTTTCTCCCCTTACACACACTCACGGTTCACATAAGTTTGTTATTGACTCAGAGTGATGCCATTTCTGTCTTTGGAGGTTTTAAGAAAAAAGAAATTTGAATGCCAGGGATCTTCATTATCAGCATATAACACCATTGATTTAGATCCAGTAATGGGGTCCCAGACTGACAGTGTGTCTCGACATTTTCCACTGAACGGGAAGTAACCTGGGTGGCATCTGAAATACACAGCTGGATTTTGTAATGCCGCACGGTCCAGGCTGGTCTGGTCAGAATTACACCCGCACAGCTCTGCTCAATCGAGGATGGCTGAGAAGCAAATTCACCCACATTTCTGGCTCCACAGCACGAGCAGATTGCTGTAAGGGTGTTGCTCTGTCCCTGTGCCCACCTTAGGTAAGAGAAATTTGACTTCTGGAGCTGCATAGCAGTGAATGGGCTCTGACCGCCTTCAGGTGCCCGTGACCAGGGTCGCCTTGGCGCACAGTCCTGGGGAAGGTTTTCCTGCGGACTCTGGGCACGGCTCTGCGTGCTCTCTTCCCCTTAGTCCCTGGGCTGTGCGATCCCGCAGGATGAGAGCACGTTGGCCAGCACACTGTTGCTCTGTCCTCTCCAGGAGCCTGTTGCTTCTCCCAGGTCGGTGTGAATCAGAAATAGGAGTCTGGCTCCATGATCATTAATCCCAGACCAGACGCTCCTTCATCATCCAGCAGCCCAAGTGTGATCTGGAGCAGCACTGTCAAATTAGGCAGGCAGCGCAGCATGAAATCCATGCTGGCTCCGTGCCTGATGCTGGAAGACAGATGTTACCTGATCCATAGGGGTGATTGGAACAGCGCAGGCGGATAATACCTGAGCCAACATAAAGCTTGACAATAGAAAATTAACTTTTCAGCGTTTGTTTGTCAGATTTGAACTGTCAGGGTGAGTTAATACTGATGCAGTGCTTGGGTGTTTTTTTAGGAGCCCTCGGGGTAGCTCTGCTGTGGTGTCAAACTACAGCCTAACTCCGATTCAGCAGCTGTTTATGTAAAGCAGGTGGTGAAACTTTGGAAGAAAATGAGTGGTTAAATGTCCTCGACTGCTTTTGAAACCTTACTGTGAGAGAGGTTTGCACGCAGTGAGCACTGTAGCTCTTCCTAACCAGCAACTGGACTCAGCTCATCTTAATTTTAGATATAAAGTAGGCAGTCTGAGCCTGGCTACCGATGTGCTGCCTGTATGCAATGCCATTAAATGAAACCAACTGCAGATGAAGCACAACTAGACACATTGCTGAATACTTTATTTTTCTTTCTTAGCTTTAAATTTTTTAGGAAATTTTACTGTTATTTTGAGCTTGTTCCTATTTCTTTCTTTCTTCTTTTCCGCAGTGGGAGAAGGGGATTACAGTAAAATGAGTTTTTCCTTCACATTATCAGCAACAAAATTTGCCATTTTAAGGGCAATGTTTGTAGTCTAGCAATGTGTTAAATATGTTCATAAAAGAAAGGAATGCTTGGAAATACGTCTTTCCACCAAAAGAAAAAACAGCAGAAGTGCATATTATACTGCCTTTTGTGAGGAAAGTCTGGTTGTAAATTGGTGCAAATTATATGCACAATTTTAAGAGCTGTTTAATAGTTTTCAGCTAGTTAATACGGTCACTTCCAAATCCTGATCAGCTGCAATTGTTTCAACAGTTGATAATTTTACAGTCTGCAGAAGAAGTTGCTAGAAGGTCATCTCTGTGAGATAGACGTCCATAGCAGGATCTCACTGGTGCAGATAATTTTTGTAAATTTTAAGGCTTATTCTTTACAAAATTAGTTCATCTTCTAGGCTGAAACTACAGCGACTATCAGAACATTGTCTTAAGGATATAAATTGGTCTTCAAGGATGAGCTGAGGAAGGACTCCCTTTCGTGGTACAGTGTGCTATTGCAAGGTTATAACCATTAAGGGGAGACTTCTTGCTTTAACATATCTGGAGTTATCCTCTTGGAGAGAGGTTATTGTTAGCTTTTTTCCTAGTATGACTTACAGTACTTTGCGGTTACCAGATGTTATAGCAGCAGAATATATATTATTTGAGAGATTCTTTTAAAATATAATCTATAGGTATGCTGAATGGCTTGTGGACAGATGACTTTTAAAAGTTTTTTTTCAAGCCACCAATGCTTTCTGTTTAAAATGAAATGATCCAGTTCAGAAAAGGAGATGCAGCTTTAACAAGGTATAGCGTTTTTGATATATTCATGTAGAATCTAATGGGACTTATTCTGATGCATCACAATGGACTGTATAAGTGATCATGTTCATGTAACAGGAGATATTCATATAACACTGAGTCTGTAGAGAAGGAAAGAAAAAAGAATCAGACCAGCCACTTTTGGTTTTGTGGGAAGAATTTTATCCTAACTGCAACTGCCAGTCTTATTGTTTCACACTGAGATATTCTGAAAAGCAGAAATTCATCGGTGTAATGAACATACAGTCATCCTTGTGGGGGCAAGAATTAGATGCTGAAATGAAGTGTCTGGGTTTTTTTTAAAAAAAAAAAAAAATTAAAAAATAGCCCATGACATCTCTGATATTTACAGAAGCGTGACAGAAACAACCTCACAGCTTAGCCAATTACACTTTAATACTATAAATAGATTTGAAATATTGGGTGCTTCCAAGGTGCTACAGGCATATAGGAGATCATTTACAAAATTCTTGTGTGTGTTATAAAAGAAATCTTAGTTGAGCATCAATTAAATGGCACTCTTCTTTATTACATTAAAATTCAGCCACATTTGAAGAAATGACTCCTGCAGTAGGAATATCAGAATTAAAAAATAGACTAATTAAAAAAACCTTGTTGCAATGCCTTTTTTCTTTAATTCTGAATTGCAGCTGATCAATGACATTCACTAGCCCATGATATGAATGGTTTGGAACGAATTTCTGCTGTCTAGGTCAGCAACACAGTTGTCCTTTAGAAAACGAGGTTTAGGAGTTGAGCCCTAATTTGATGAATACTTGGTATGTGCCTGGGTGCTTTGCTGAATCATGGTTTCTGTGCTGGAAGTACAGGGTTAGCTCCTCCTAATTGGAATCCCCTTTGGGCTGTCGCAGAGTGTTGGCTGGATAGGGTTCTGATTCTGGGAATGCTGCACGCTTAGATTGAGCTTTTTTTGTTGAGGGAACGTCTTGTGCAGTAGGGAACTGTGAATTTGCCTGTCCCTTCTGTGGCACGACTAATATATTAAACTCCTTTTGTTAAATGGAAGCCTTTGTTTCTGTGCTTCCTAAAGGTCATGATTTCTGTCCCCTTTGAGCACCCTGCACAGGGTGGTAGGGAAGGGTCATTTTAAGTTTATGATGAGGATTTGAGAAAGTCAGCATTCAGGCTTGGAAAATGTTGCTCACGCAGCTGAACAAGTCCATGCTTGTTGCAGTGAGCTGTGGCCACTTGCTGCAGCTGTGTTGCTTTTCTTTAGTTTTCTTTTTCTTAAGCTATGGGTCCGTTTGCTCTGAAAGGTTCTGAGGTCTTCTCTGTGTGTTTGTGTGCAGTTTAACAATAAAAATACTTTGTCAGTGGCTTTTGGTTTTTTTGATTAGCAGCGTTGATTAAGACAGCGATTCATGACATTTTTGGCCATTAGCCTTCATTGTGGTTTTCACAATACACCATTATTTTCTTTCTTCTTTATAGTGGGCTACTAGCCCAGACTCCTTCCACTTCTGCTGCGGTAGCAGGATAGATTTAACAGAAATCTCTCTGGGTTTAAAAGGAAAAGTGACTCATCTCCTCTTGCTCATCCACTCATGTACACCTTAGTAAAAAGAAGTTTGTTTAATCATTTTGTTATGAATGTAGCATATAGATTCAGTCTTGTCTTTGCAGTCTGTTAAATTTTTCATTTAAGCTAATGTGTTCAAAAGAGTTAATGTTATCTTAGAGTCAAGTGAGTGCTCAGGGCAGATCCCGCTTACTCATCCTGCTATAGCAGCTCTGCTGCCCGGTCTGGCTGCTCCACCTCATTGCGGTAGGAGATGTGAAAGACATGCTTTGCAGCTATAGCCCTGGTCGCTCTGGGAAACCAGGCACCCTAGCTAAAAATAGTCTCCTCTAAGTTAGCAGCTTTGCTTGTGAATACACAGGCATGAGAAGCTGATTTGGGTAATAAGAGATTCCCATGGTAGACTGGGAACCGGGGCTATCTGGGAAGAGACAGACAGGAGAAAGACAGAGATGACAAAGATGTAGTGGTTTTAATCCTAGCATTGCCAGTCTCTGGAGTGCTTGATGTTGCATCCTTTAATTTTGCTAACCACTGTGTATTTCCTTAAGATCTCGGTCAAGGTCAGAATTTCATCCCACTACATGCTTTACGTATGTATGAGAGAAAGCGTTTGTCTCAAAGACCATGAAGTTTTAGCAAACCAGGACTATGTGAGGAAAACAAAGAATTATTGTATCTTTACTCTGCTCATGGGGAGTTAAGGTGAAAGAGTCTTCCTTAAGAGGCTGAAAATTTACCATCAGAGGAACTTGATCTGGATTTTCTGTGTTCAGGATGTGAGCCTCCAGAGCAGTTCCCCTCTTCTCCGTATTCCCTTTGACTTGGCTTCTTCCCCCTGCCTCTGCAAAGCCTTCTGTAACCCCCCTTCCTTTCACTTGTGCAGCTGAACTGAACTCATCCCGCTGCCGGGGGGAATTCCTCCGCTCTGGGGTGAAGCTGTACTCGTCAGTGTTTTTTTCGCTGGTGGAACCAGCTCATTTTGTCAGCTATGGAAGATTTTCAGCTAGATCATCTGTGGTACAAGGAGGAAAATCAAGGTGGGGGCTGGGAAATGCAATAGATAAAGGCTTAAGTGGTCAGAATTTAAATCTTAAATTGCCAATTGCATGACTGGCTAGAAAAAGGAAATGTGGGAAGAAAAAGGAGGCAGTAAACATGATGATTAAATGGATCTTACTCAGAGTAAATTATAGCATTCCTGAATGAAAGTCTTCTCTTTAACAGAGAAATCATTAAATGTTAAACGCACACTATTATTTGCGTTTCATTGGGTAGACTTGCATGTGCAGAAATATCCATTTTAATTAGTGTTGAAAAGAAGTCTCGTGTACAGAGCACTGCCTGGTAGGTATTTTTATACTCTCTCTCAGTGAACTCATTTTATATGATGATGATTTCCTCTAATTTTTAATTAACATGTCTAAGTTATAGTTGGGGAAAATGATCAGTGTTTCATTAACTGCCTCACACTTGGAGATCTATGCAAACCTAATTGATATGGTTGCTACAGGGTACTTTGTCAAAATGAGCCATCCTGCCACTATCTTTCTCCCCTTGCTTCTCAGTGATACGAATTTGAGTGAAAGGCATACTGCAACAGCATATAGTTTTACCTCTAAAATGACAGCATATGATGTGGCATTATATTTCAATGCAATGTTTCATCAAGAATATTTCAAAACATTTTATAGACTGTATTGGAAGATCATTTGTTTATCAGTGGTGTATAGTGNTGTCACAAATATGCCTAAATTAATAATGTTTAATATCACAAATTATTAAAGCCTATTGTTGATATGTATTGATTTATTTAACCATATATACAAATGAATTATAGTATCTCACTGGAAAAAGTGGTTGAGCTGTGTGAAGGCAGGATGGTCTAGTGGTAAAGGTGGTGTACTTACAAGGCCTCGGCTCTGGTCCCAGCTCTGCCACTAACCTGCTTAATGACTGGGACCAAATCACTGGGTACAATTATTGGTATGCTAAAGAAAGTCATTTTTGGGGAGGAAGAGACTGGTATTGGTCATACTGGTTAGTAAGTGAGTATATTCATACTAAATATCTTTCAAGGGGTTTAAGTTAAGCTATAGTTATTGCAGCTATAGGGTTTCTGTTGCCATACTGTGATAATGAGAAAGGATATGAAAACAGGGAAAGTAAAAAAGAGCTGAAACCTAGCAATGTACTCAGTACTCTGCCCACGAATTATGTCATGAAACTGAGTTAGAGATTGTAAAGTCTGAATAGAAATGCTATCTCTGAACTTGCTTTATCTCAGGAAAAACAAGACTCTTTACTGTCTGCTTATCGTAGTGAGAAGAGCTAGCTGCAATAGCAGTAGTAGAGTTGATATGTTATTAATTATTCAAACATGTTTTTATGAAGCCAGTATTTAAAGGAGAAAAAGACTTTGTTTTCTTTACAAAGTGGTGAAAATGGTTACGGTTTTAAATATGCTTGGTTTCCTCTAAAGTTTTGGACTTAGAAATTTGATCAAGAAATCTTTTGTCTTAAAATATGATATACACATGAGATATTAAGGCACATGAGATTAATTTAAAAGCAGTTCATATAACATAGAATTGCAGAATAATTGAGGTTGGACGGGACATCTGGAGGTCGTCTGGCCCACCTTCCTGCTCAAAGTAGGGCTTATATCAAAAGTGAGATGAAGTTGTTAAGGGCCTGGTCCAGGCACGTTTTGAGATCTCCAAGGATAGAGATTCCTCAGCCTCGCTGGGTGACCTGTCCTAGTACTTAACTACCTTCATGGTGAAAATATTTTTCCTTTTATATCCCACTGGAATTTACCTTCCAACTTGTGGTTTTTCTTCTCTTGTTCTCAGACTCTGGGAAGAGTCTGTCTCTTTCTTCTCTTTAGGTAGTGGAAGATGCTGCCTTGGTCTTCTCTTCTTCACTAGGCAAATGGAGCTCCCTTACTTCTCCTTATCTGTCATGTGCTTCACCTCTCTAACCATGATCCTCTACTGGACTCGCTCCAGTCTGTCAATCTTTGTTGCAGCAGGATCCCAAAAATGGACACAGTATTCTAGATTTTGTATGTAGTTTTCGATGGGGAGTTGCTAGATGATAAATATCAATGGTAGGATCCCCACAACTACGTGGATGTAAGGGGACTTAGTTTGTATGCCAAACTTACCATGAGAAGCTGAATGCAACCTGGAAGGATGAGTTACATAAATCTTTGCCTTTGCGCCTTGTATTCCAGTTCTGAGAAAAAAGGGATAGGAGAGAAACCCAGTTTGAAAGAAGAGAGGAAGGTAGAGAGTGCTCGGTTATAATGGTGATATTAAGTACAAATTCTAAAGCTTCATTTTGCTGGAGAGGTGACGAAGAAGCGAGTTATGGAGAGATGAGCGAGAGTGTCTTTTGATTGGAGCAAGCACATTGCAAGCCCTCAAGCTAACTGAAACACTGGAGCCACTTTAGTGCTAAGCATGATGTAATGCAGTGAACAGTTTCCTTTTTTAACTGTTTCCAGTTCTGCAATTAGGAATGTAACCCATTGCATTATGAGAATAAAATTTCTTTTTCCTGGTAGGCTTTTTAGTGTTGGGTAAATATGACGGTCGGAACACATGGTGTTTCCTTAAAAGCTGTGAATTCAAATGCTGGCTTAGTGTTTAAAAAAGGATCTTGGGTGTTCACAATCCAAGGCAGGTCTGTCAGCTACAGAAGTCAGAGCGTGTTTTCCACCAGCTACAATAGTCCGTTTGGGGCGAGTGCCAGAAAAAAAAAAGAACTCTCCCTCAGGGAAGCAGTGGAGACTTAATTCATGATTCTGTGAAAACTCATTACCTTAGTTTCTAGGGCTTAGTTCTGAATCCAGTGCTAGTCAGTATTTCTGTATTTTCAGTCGCTGATGCGGACACTAATGTGAATTATGCTGTTAAATTTGTAGATGGCACGAAAATTGCTAAAATAATGAAGGTTGTTGCAAGGATAATCTGAAATGGCTGATTAGATGATGAAGTTCCAGCAAAATTCATTTTAATACAGCCAGATGAAGAGCTCTACATCAGGAAGTAAAAAATAAACGAATATAAGACACTCAGGGTGGAAGGCTGCTTTGGGAAGTAGCAACCCAGAAGTCAATGTAAGGTTATTGAGGGGTAGCTTGCTCAACATGTACTGAAACGGAATTGGTATGGCAAAGAGGGCTCATGAGGTTTGTTCTTGATGCTGAAATTCCTATCTGTATTTGTGAACTGAACTTGGAAGATTGTTCTCTCTTTCATATATCTTTTTTTTCTCTTTGTCTCCAGCTGCAGACTTTTTCTTGACAAACTTGCTCTTTCTTCTGCAGAAAATCAGCTGGGTTCTACTGGCAATTAGCCCGGGGAAGCAGAGACTAGTTAGAATAATTATTGCTGGAGTTGTAAGTGGAGGTCTACAAAGCCTAAGGCTAAACAAGAGGAGACAGATTAGAAACAGTGCTTTGGAGTCTGAGAGATTAATAATGTCTGGGCTCGGAAAGTTCTTGGATTCTTGGAGAGAACCTGGTGGTGTGGATGAAAAAATGCTGATTATTTTTGTGTATATCTGTATTCATTTAATCCCCCCTCTGCATGCCCTAATTTTATTAGGCGTGTTTGCCAAGTGATCTTTCCCTTTTAGGGAAGGAAGAACAAAATGTTTAACATAGCTCTCCAACAGCAGCACACTATGCTGGCTTATCCCAGAATCACTATTCATGGAAACCTGTGATGAGGCTCCTGTAAGCTGTTTGTGGGCTGTCCATAAAGGATATATCAAGTACAAGTTAGAAAATTAACTTGCCTTTGCCTCTGGTAGCTGCTGTTGTTCAGATCTGGTGCCCTCACCTCAGAAGTGTCCTCAATTCTAGAGCACATACTCTGAAGATAAGGGGTGAGGGGTGGGGAGAGGACCCACAAAAAATGATCCAGATGCTGGAAAATAAGCTTTATGAGGTGAGTTGTAGGGAGGCCAGTCATTAATCTTATCAAAGAGAAAAGGTCAAGAGGTAATGTGATTGCTGTGTATAAATACTTATATATGGACAATATATTTGTCAGCAGGGGCCTTTTAATCTCCTATACGAGGACATGACAAGATCCCATAGCTAAAGATTGAAGGTAGACAAATTTAGTCTAGAAATAAGTCATCATTACCTGGCTGTGTGCATAAATAAATACTGGGACTCTTTACTAGAGGAAGATGTAGGAGCTGTATGTTTTTTGAAATGTAGGTAGCTGTATTTTGAGTGATGTGCTTTAAGCATGTTTCTGAGTTATACGTATTTGGGTCTGGAAGGGAAGGAGGAGAGGAAGCTGGATAGAAAGGACCAGGTGATCCCTTCCAGCTTTGGACTTTGCATCTGAGATGCCTTCAGTTTATTCCTTTCATTCGAGGGCCATTTGAGTGTTGTCATTCGAGTGTTCATAACGGCTGCAAATTTCAAGCAAGATGATAATTATCTGACACGTCCGAGCATCACTGTGTAGGAGGTCAGGAGAGATCCCTTTTCCTCCTGGACACGTGCTTGGCTCTAGTTGCAGTCCCACCTGCCCAAGTGCACCCCCCAACAAGGGTATGTTCCTTCAGGGAGCTGAGAAGAGCCACAGCCTGGGGCCTGGGATGAGACAGTGCCTGAGATAATGGATGCAAAGAACCTTGATCTTTGGCTTGCCACCTCTTTATAAAGAGAGCCTTTTTAGGAAATATGATTGTGTTTTGTGCTTTACGAGGGCCATTTCCACTGCCCGGAATTGTTGCTGCCTCATTGCTCCATCGAGAGACCATCTTCTCCTTACCCCTGTGTCACAGGCAAACAGTCTTGACTGTAGGACTTCTGTCCCTGTCCCCCCTTGCCAGTATAAGAGCAAAATATCAAATTAATCATTTAGAATAAGTCAGAATATCATGCCTGTTTCTGACACATAAACCTTCGGGAACAATCATAGGATCTTACACAAAATACAAATAATGTTAGGGTAAGTTGGACTACAGGTACATCTTAGGAGCCAGAACCTACATTTTAGTGAATCTAAAAGCTAGACTACAAAATGCCTTACAAGCTGTGTGAGATGCCTAGATACAGAAAACATTCACCTTACAGTAAAAAGGAACCACCGCTGGGAAGCAAAATGTTTTACTTCTGTAAAAACATGTATTCTTGGTTTTTTGGTTTGGGTTTTTTTTTTTTTTTTTTTTTAGTTTTCTTCAGTTTCTTTTTGGTTCAGGAAAGAATTACCTTGTCTACCACCCTAGTAAACATTTGCCTTGTAGCCTTTATCCACTTGGATTCATTATGAATTTAGACAGAAAACATTTACCTTTTGTGATCATTATCTGCCATTACCTGCTATGAGGACTGTTATACTTCACTGTATTGAACATCACTGGAATTAAGGTTGTAGTTGCAATTCCTTTAAGTATCTATTTCCATGGTTTGCAGCTCAATTCTAAGCATTCTGGATAGGAAACATTTAGCTACAGGCAGTTATTTAATTTTTTATTTCTGTCCTTTTCCTTTGGTGTCGAAAATAAAATTTTAAACAGCATCATCTTCTGAAACTATAAAATAAACAGATTGTCTTGGAGGCTTACTGATTCCCCCCCCTTTTTACTTTCATCCATCCCCCTACCCCTCTTCTAGCTGAAGTGGGATGGACCCATTTCTCTAGTCTGTCAGTGTGAAATAACCATGGGAGTCACTGCAAAGCTGAATGGTAATTAATAATTAAAGACAGATCCAGAGGAATGTATCTATAATGCATTGATTTGTGGGGGGAGGAGTATGTAAGTTGCTTTTTCTTTTTTTTTTTTTTTTTTTTTTTTTTTAAGGCAAAGAAAGACTTAGCAGCTAGTCTTGATTTTAGACACAAATCCATTTTACAAACTTCAGACTAAGCTTCTTATTAGTCATAATGCTGCTCCTGGGTATGGTGAGTTAGGTATTCAGTTTTCAGATCTCTCAGTCCTTGTTCATATTAGCTGGTCATGCACAGCCACAGACCCTTAGTATTCTTTGCTCTGAGAAAATAAAAAAAAAAAAAGGGGAAGGACAACCCTAGGTACCAGGATACTAAAACCAAAACAAAGACTTGCCTGAACTGTGATCAGAGACCCCGCACATTTCCCTAAGCTATTTCTCTTGAGGCACTGACGAGTAAATATTTCTTAGGGACTGACAGTTCTCCAAATAGCTCAACCTGCTGAGAAAATGGCCACTGCTTGAGTTGGATAGGAACCAAAGAACTGAACTGACGCGTCTGAGCATCTGCTTTCCCCTTCCTGGTTGATGCACTTCTCTGGTAGCACGTTTACTGCCTTTTTATTTTATTCAGGGGGAATTCACGTTATTTCCAGGTATCTGATGGTTACTGTTTTTTCACTGTAGTCCTCTATGTCCTTTACATCTGTACTCTGGACCTCTTCTTTCTTTTGTTCAAACATTTTTTGGTCATTGCCCTGTTATGCCTTAGTTAATTAGTGCAACTGATTAAGAGCGGTATGTGTTTTGTCTCCTCCCTGAGAAAGGCACTTCAAGCTGCTTGTGTCGTGACTTGGGGAAGGGAGAGGGAGGGTACAAAAAATATCACTTCAGGTAAATTGCTGTCTATTCGTTGTCACAGAGATTAAAGGATGCTTTCACCTTCTCTGGACTAGGGACTATGGTGGGGACTTGATTTCTTTCCCTACTGATAGGGAATCAATGCCCTTGAAATTGCATAGGTTTCTGTGGGTAGCTCTCTGAACTGGGTGGTTTGTGAATACAGGTAGGAAATCTCTGGACTGAGGTAATGTCTCCCAGCACTGAACTTTAACATTTATAATTTCTTTCTTCATATAGCAGTAATAACAATGCTGTATTAATTAACTGATACTGTAATGTGTTATGCTTGCTTATTTTAAGTCTCTGAAAGAAAGTCTGAGCCATTTTGATCTGTATTTTTCCTATGTTGTGCACGAGAGTTTTCATTGGGATATCATCCGCACGTTTGACTGTTGAAAGTCAAATTGTAGCTGAAATAAACTTTTGTTTCCTTATTTTTGACACTGCTCTTCCTGAAGAAATGTCACTGTTCTCCCAATGGGAGAAAGAGAGTTCACTGAAGAATTGGCAGGGAAAATAAAAGAATTTTTTTTTCCCCAAACCTTGATCAGCTTTTGACATGCTTCTGTCTTCAGGAGGTAGCTGAGCAATCTTGAATGGATGTTTTATTCATTTTATTGTGTCTACAAAATAAAGCACCTTTTCCCTTCTACTTGCTGTTGAAAAATACAGGCCTACTGCCCTATCTAAGAAGATAATGGGATTGGCAGAGGTTGGAATAGTCTTTCTGTGCTGATGAAAAGATGTTTTTTGTTCCAAAGTGGGGAAATTCAAGGAGTTGAATGTTGTTTTAGATGTGTGGGTGATATATTTTTCCCATGGCCTTTAATCTTCTAAAATTCTTGCAAAATAGAGTATTTTTTTAAAAACAAATATACGTAGGTGATCAAGGATTGACATGATAGGTCTGAGTTCATTTCCATCAGTCTACCTCTGCACACTTTCTGTTCTACATTGTGAGTGAACTTTTACTTTAAGAAATGACTATTTAGAGACATCTTCATATGTGCAAGTTCCCACTATAGGATAAAAAAGCTTGCATCATTAAGTATAACCCTAGCTGTTCTCTTTGAGTAGTCTCATGTCCCTTATAACTTGGCATTTAAAGTCGTAAATTTGTACAGCTATGTGCATTTTGTGGAAAATACAGCGCGGTTGGTTTTCCTGCACACAGAATGTATGAGACTTTTGCAAATACTGGTTTTATCAAAATTGGATCCTTCCCTTCATGAAAGAAATTTCAAGATCTGATTTACTTTTAGTATGTTTAGAATGGGCTTAATCCAGATTCCCATTGGCTTAAATAGGCTTTGGATCAGACTCAAAATAAAGGCAGGGATATGGAAGGGTGAGGAGGGAGGAAGAAAAACATCCATTTGCTAGCAACATTGAGCTGAAAATTTGCCATTGGGTTTGGGCTGTATTCTCTGCACTCCGGTTATTAGTTCCTTTCTGTTGTGGCATCAGTTAAACCCCGAACTCCAAACTCAAGAAAAACAATTTGCAAGAATTACAAGGTTCAGATTTTTTTCTTTGTTTTGGGATAAGGTAATTTCCATAAGAAAAAGACTATTGACTTGTAAACAGAGAAGGCTATGTTGTAAGTTTCAGAAATAGAATATAAATAGAGACAGGCATTTACAATACAAATATAGAACAAACTCATTAGAAAAAAAGATTGGAAAATAAATAGCAGTTCCAGAGAGATGCTCAATACAATGAAGGACAACAGTAAATGTCATGTACACTCTACAGAAGTTTTAACTGTTTAATACTATTAAGTTCTGTAATAAAGTACCTTGATATGAAACACATCATAGTCATACATGCCATTTTGAAGAAATGAAATGTGGTTTTTTAGTAGTTACAAAAACTAGTCTGCTGTACCTTCTGAGATGATATATAGTTGCATAAGTTTCCTCTAACTCTTTCCTCAGATTTCCATTTATTCCTTGGTGGAAAGGCAGGTAAGGGGAAAAATGAATTTTTCCCATATTGAAAACGTTGACTTTTTGGCACAGTTGACATTACGTGCCAGATAGGACATCTATGGTATAGAAGCATATAACTGTACTTCAGACCCCCTAGCTCTGCAAAGTGCTGGTGCACTGCTGTAAGTCATGGGTGCCAGTGTTAGGGTAAGTGGTCTTGAACGGATGCAAGACTTGGGTCTGGGAGCATCATGTATTGGAAAAGAAGACCCTTAAGGTTAGTGACACACAGAATTTATGGTGTGTCTGTTGATCCCGCTTTTCAGTTTGTCCTCTTTTTATATGTTGCTTTCTGCTCTGCCCAGGCTTCTTCCGCAACTCATTTAAGCACTTACTCATCCAGTCTTTCTGAGAGGGTCATGCTGGAAGTGTAGGTCCTCAGCATGATAAATCAGTAGGAAAAAAAGTACTTCCAAAGGACTATTCAGATCTAGATAGGCAAAACTGATCTCCAGAGGTACCTGTCTCTGTCCCTAGGGGCTGGTACATCCTAAAGTTAGATGGGATAAATCAGAGTGATACATCTCTGCCTCCATTTCCCAACTGTAAAATAGGCAGTACTTCTATCTTACGTTAAGGGGATGTGAGAAGCCTGAAATTACTGCATTTCTACAGAAAAGAGCCATGAGAACGTGTGTTAGAGATAACTGTTCAGAAGTGTTCTAGACATGAAGTAAAAGTATTTTCTTTCCAAGTCTTGTGCTGCTTAACTGTTGTACCTATCCTTGTATCTATGAAGACAGAAAAGAGTAGTTCTCGTAACATGAAGAAAGAAGTTCTTAACATATTTCTAAAACAATCTGGGATCACAGGGGAGAGACCGAGCATGAAAACCATCAGTCTCTGAGGGGGAGAATTTCACATTAAGAGTTTGTTACTGAAACTGCCGTGCAGTCTTAGCTACAGCCTGCTAAATGCTGACATACAAAAACTGTCTCCAAAGAATCTGTCGAATGCCTAAGTCTTTGCTGGAGTAAAATAAAGAAATACAGACCTCATTTATCAGGGCCTACAATCTTTTCCTGCTTGTATCTACTTGATCTGAAGGTCATTTAAAATGTATTAGAGGTTTAAGACTGGAATGCGAGGCTAATTTGAAACCCGGCTCTAACGTGACTGATTGTGTTAATATTCTTCATACTGGTTAAACTAAAGCATAGTGTCCGTGTGACAGGATGGCGTTAGCTAAGGATCCAAAATGGCATGGCGTTGCCTGGTGAAATAGCTGTTTCTTTTCACAGATAATGCTGTGTAATTCCGCTTAGCTTTAAGGGCCCCATGGCTCTTAAAGTAATGAACACCTGGGGCAGAGGCTGGGTGAGGAAATACAAAAAGCTGGCAAAAACTCAGTGCTCACAGATTGGAAACCTCCTGGTTTGGCTTTGGACTGAATGTGGAGAACTCTCCAGCACTCCCCCGGCCCCTTCCGCTGTTTTCTCTGACATATTTGGCCCCTGACCAATTTTCCCAACTGCTCCCAAGCCCTTTCTAATAGTCTCCTAACCCCCCCTCAGCTCCTTTACGCCCGTTCCATTGGCACGGATATGAAGTTCTGCTTCTTCAGGGATAATGCTGAAGATAAATGTGCTTTCATCCTTCTTCCTCTCAAAGGGGGTCATTCCCAGTATTTTACAGTAGCTGAATTCTGTTAATGTCATTTGAGGTGTTCCAAAATTATTCTGAATGTGGCCACAGGGAGCAGGCAGGCTTGGCATTTGAGTGGGAATGGTTGCCTTTCACGCTGTACTGGGGGCAGTGTGTTGGTACTTCCGCTGAAATTAATTTTAACAAGATAAGTAGGAATGAAACAGTTAAAATGAAAGGCAGACGTAGAGAGACCAACTTCCACCCAGTAAAAGGACAGCAAGGGGGTGGCATTGGGCCTAGTCTGACCCTGCGTGAAGCTGCAGAGCAAGCAGTCCTTGCTTGGAGAGGCACCCGGGCCCACCCCACTGGGAGGGTGGTCGTGCTGGGGGACTAGAGGGCTTTTTTTAGACAGCACTTGAAGTAACAGGCCCAGATCTGTTTTGTGTTATTCCTGTTTTACTAGGCAACCCGCTGACTTTTTTTTTCCCCCTCTCACTCTGTTTTTGTGTCATTGTCCAGGCCTGATTTTGTCTTTGGAATAAGGGGCGTTAAAGTACCCCTGAGCATGTTAATGCCATTCAATGCTAGACAAATGCTCCATATCACAAAAGGCAGGAAAAAAGTTTTGCATCTGCCCCTGCTATGTCTCTGGTCTTCTGACTAAGATATTAATCAGCGTGGGCTCCTCTCTCCATGGGTCCGCAGGTCCTGCCAGGAGGCTGCTCCGGCGCGGGCTTCCCACGGGGTCACAGCCTCCTTCGGGCATCCACCTGCTCCGGCGTGGGGTCCTCCACGGGCTGCAGGTGGATATCTGCTCCACCATGGACCTCCATGGGCTGCAGGGGGACAGCCTGTCTCACCGTGGTCTTCACCAGGGGCTGCAGGGGAATCTGTGCTCCGGCGCCTGGAGCACCTCCTCCCCCTCCCCCTCCTCCTTCANGTCACCAAAACCTTGCCACGCAAACCCAATACACACTATAACATAACTGCCTTCATCTTTAGCATGTTTGTCCTGGCAGTATGCCTTTCAGGTAGGAGTGTGCTGTTGTCCCCTTCTGTAGATCATATGGCCGTGTTTATCTTTCTCCTTTGTAACGAACAAATTCAGGTACCTACAATACTGAGGAAGTATAATGTCCAGTCCTTATTCATGATAAGAAGGATATTAAACATTGTCACTCTTTGGCTGATCTTGATGCAGCATCAAAGTCCTTGCTCCTATATACAGTCTTACAAAGCCTCTTTATGATAGGCAATTAGGTCTTATTTGAACACCGTAAGCCATTCTCAGAGATAATTAAATGTAAATTTGAGGTCAGTATAGGTTGATGCAACCTCTGATAAATATGATGTTTTCTGGTACAATGATATTTAATCCTGTGGTTCTGGTGAAGACAGAACAGCTGTGAGAGAGAGTAACCAGTATGAACATATCTGCCAACAGCCCTGCGTCAAATGAACGGTTTTCCCAGCTTGTGGTATTCTCTACAGATGTTTCCATATGTCTTGCATAATAATGTCTTTTTTTGAAATAAAGAGCGTAATTATTTTTATATGGTAATGTTAAAAAAAAGAGTTCTGGCTCTGAAAAAAGATTTAGTGATGCAGATTGGAAGCTTACATTCCATTTTCATATTTTGCTATTGAGTAGTAACACTGCATGACGGACCGGGAATATTTCACAAACAGCACTTAAATTTTGATCTTTCTTTTCTGGTAGTGAATAGTTATATAACATTGATGATCAAGGTGAATTGCCTATCCATAATACTAGATTCCTGAAATATCTGGAAGAGAGTGAAGATCTTTTACATATGCCTTCTTTGGATATCAGCTCTGCTTCCTCTTGAATTTTCATGGGAATGCAAAAGAATATTCAGACAATAGGTTTGCTTCTGCAGGAAGGATTGTTAATTCAATTTAGAATACATTATTGGAGGAGATAAGTAAAGCTAGCCTATATTTCAAAAAAATTTACAATTAGGAGTCAAGCCAGACTAGGAAAAAAAAATTCTTACTTCATGCTTTAGAAATTTATTCTCTTGGCATGTTTGCAGATGTGGTTTTAAGAGCTTATCAAATGCTATGTTAAATATTTAAACCTAAAAAATCCTCTGCTTGTGTAGAAAAAGGCAGTGGCAGAGAACTGGAGATTTTTGTGTCAGAGGTGACATTGTTTTGGGCTCTTTGAAAAATAACAAAAAGTTTAATTGAACAAGTAGTTACAATGTTAGACGCTGTTTCCCAGGCTGCAGATTTAATCTAGAATTTTGGGCCCTGTAATTCTGTGGCCTTCAAATTGAGTTCCCGTTTGCTTGAGCGAGCTCTACATCTGCAGTGTGTCCAGAAATCTCAGAGCTGCATCTAATGATTATAGAAATGAGTAGCAACATGAATATGTTAGAGTAGCAGCAGCCCAGATTGGTTGACCAATTTTGCATATGCTTTGATTTTTGAAGACTAAACATTAAAAGCTCCAAACACAATACTCTCTATTGTTGTGCTCATGGGTCAGGCAGTGCCAGCTAGAAGCCTGTGCTTATCCAAGCAGCCAACTGCTAAAAACTGAAGTAACAGCTCAATTGCCTGAGTTGCAAATTGCTGAAGGCTGGAAAATATATTTGTGAAGCGTCGTTATTTATATGCTTCCCCTGTTCTTATACTTTTGTATTTTTTGTTTGACACTGTTGGAGACAGGTTACTGATCTAGATGCACCTGTGGTATGGCTACTCCAGCCATAGGGCTCTCTCTCTCTCTGTCAAATATGATTGAAATCAGTCAGTGGATTTGGAACTATAAGGTAGGGATGAGCAGCCAAAAGCATATATATACAGTGTACGTGCAGTGCCATCACATAAACATAATTTTCTTAGGAGCTTGCACTGAAAATCTCATATCAGTTGTTGACGTGAAGACTTCTCTTTTTCTGAACTTGGACTGTAGGCTCCTGAAGGCAGTAGGTTGTCTTTTTGTTCTGTGTTTGTACAGTGCTGACAGAATATAATCCTGTTCTGTGCTAGATAGTGGATTAAATATATTAGATATCTTAAAGCTACTCTTCTGTATAAATGTTTGCAGGGTCAATGTGTAAAGTACTATATTTAACATGGTTTTGAATCCGGAAGCAATCACAGCCACCACTTTGAAGACTATGCACTTGCTCCGCTCTTGTGGGTAGAAATACGTCTTAGAGGATAGGAGTTGAGCCACTATTGTGTCTTGCCTTGAATTATGAATAAATTCATTGTACAGAATTATTACTAATGCTTAAGACAAGTGCACTGGTCCAGTCAGTGACTTCATACACAGTAAGTTCTCTCTTCTTCCAATACAATTTAGTTGGAAGAACTATAAATCTAATTCTTTAAGTCTTTCATGTTAAGTCATGGGTTGCTTTTATGAACTTTATTACCAGAGAGGAGTAGAAGCTTATACAGTGAATTCTTAAAAGCTTTAGTAATGGTCTAAATGTCTCCTTTTTCACCTTTCATCATAATGCTGCAACAGAGTAAACCTAAACACTCTTTTTCCATTTACAGCTCTCCTAGTGTAATCAAATTATTATGAAGTTGTTAATAGTATTATGATAGTTGGTCCATATAATAGACCTGTGGTAATATACCTTCATATTAATAATATCTTGGGTTTTACCTTTCTCGTAAGAGTCTTTGTTTTAAATAATGAATGTAAAAACCAATGTCGACCTTAGCATGATGGTGAAAGAGCCTGCTGCTGCAAAAGTGGAAATGGCTTGAGGGATTGGAGCAGTAGGTGGTTGCCTATAATTTGTTAGGGAGTTTTTTGGTTATTAGTTGTCAAGAAAGTTTTGGAAGTACAGGGGGGCATGGGGTGATGACAAATTAATAGGCTGTGCCTAGAACACCTTGATCTCCCTGAAATAGTTACAGTTTACAGTGAAATAGTTATGGTTCAATAGCTGAAAAGGTGAGTTCGGCTGTGTTCTTGAACAAAACAGCAGCTTATGTTTCAGTCATACAGAGTATTAGGTGCCTGTTCAAGCAAGTGACTCTCATGAACGCTTCTCTTGATTTCAGTGGGTTCATTCAGATGAATTAAATTAAGCAGATGCTAAAAAGTTTGCAGGAACTTGCGTCTGTCTGAGCAGTATATTTTCCTGGTAGCTCTGGCTGCCCAGAAGTATTTACAGTGTGCTCTCATCTTCTAATAAACTTGGGAAAACACAAAAACTTGCAATCATAGTTGCAATTATACATTTGAAAGTATGAGTCTTTTGCTATTAAACTTGTGGATAGATGCCAAAAAAAAAAAATTGCTTCAAATCACAAATGGCAGGGGTCAAATAAAGCTTAACCCATAAGAATCTCCATGTAGATAGAAAAAGAGAGATCTATGTTACGAATGGTCCGTGAAGGAAAACATTATGGAGGGAGCATGGGAAAAAAAAGAATTTTTTCCATAAGTCAATGTTTCTCAAAAAGAGAAGGATCTTAGCAAATACTTCACAGAAAAGGAAAAAAACCCCAAAGATAAAATATAAACACCAGGGAAGTGATTGATCTAGAATTCGTTCCTTTTTCCTTTCTCGCCCCTCTTAAGTGACATGGTGATGAAAAGAGAGGATTAAAATGGGCTTCTTTAAAGCCAAAATTTTATTAGGAAATTATTAAAAGCACATTGTATCTCTTAAAGTGAAGGTTTGCTCTCTTTGGTCCAGCCTTGCTGCAAAGCATTTTCAGAAGAGAGCAAGAGAAAAGGAGAGGGGAAAAACGTAGATCATTCTAACTTTAATTATTCATGGATAATCATACCTGTGGAATTTTCCATTTGTTTTTCCCTGTCTGTCATTCACTGAAAACTGAAGACAGGTCTATATCCAGAAAGACTTTTGGGGTCAGAAACTGCTACAACTCTTTTGTTTGGAGAACAGTTTTGAGCTGTAGCTACTATAACAGTGAGAATCCACCCAGGCAGGAACTAAGTTACGGAAGCAAGNGGACAAATTGACCAGAATTACAGTTATTACTTCCACTGAAAACGTGCTTCCAATGCCCATTGCATATGACTTTTGGACTTGCGAGGGATGTATCTTCCATACCTTGGCCCATATGGAGACATACTGGCTAACTCTGGCTTTATGGAGAGGTCAAGGGCTTTAGTAAAGAAGCAAGTAAGAGAGTACTACTTTTGTGACAAAAGATGAAAGTTTTAATTTTCCTTTTTTCCTTTTTTATTTTAAATCTGTACTGTGTGGCATGGTTGGTGTATGCCTGTCATGTAGTATCAAAATAAAACAATTTCTTGGAAAGAAAAGGGTGAAAATATTGTCTCCTGAATTTTATGCAGGAAGCCTGGCAGGGAACTGGAGATATGATGCTCTGTTTATGGTAATGTTCCTGAAGGGAGGTGAAACTGCAGTGGTCTGCCCCCTTGCTGCAAAAGGGCAGAACACGCTGGGATCAGAGCAAGCAGTAGAAAGGTAATCAGAAAGCTGAAAGGTGCAGTAAGGACTGCTCCTCAGAGAAGCCTGTGATGCTCAAATACTGAGCAAGGGATCTGTACCAGACATCCATGTCTTTATTTTGGACCAAAGTATCTATGTATTTTTACTTGTATTTACTTAAAAGCCCCAAACAACCAAAATCCCGATCTTAAGCTTCGTTAACATTTTCCTTCTTTAGGGGTTGCAGGTAGAAAGGCCTTGGTGGTGTTACTGGTAACAAACATGTTCTGAGGAATCTGGGAAGAAGGAATGCTTAGGGACTTTTGGTTCAGGGCAATGAAAGCAGAAGGGATACTTTCTTAGGTATATTTGACCAGAAGCACCATCGGGTGTTCGTAGATCCCTAGCACACAACAGTGAATTATTGTGGGGACTAACTCAAAGAACTGTGGGTGAATTTAAGATGAAATGGTTTAAAATGGTTTCACAAGTCTCCTCACAAAACAGGAGACTGGATGGACTAGGAGATCTCAAGGTAACCCTATAAATCCATCTTTAAATAAAGAATCTGGTGAGCCTAATTCTCCTCCGCTGCCTACATTTATTTTAGCTATAAAATAGTAACACAAAAAAGCTAAATTTATTTTAGCTGTCCATGACTGATGGTAGTATGAGCTGGTTAAGAATCATACCCTTGATCGTTGCTCAGTTGCTGTTGTGCTTCAAGCCTCTCTCCATCTACAGGCCACCCAAGTGCTTTCACTAGGACAGCCGTGTGTATGAACTAGTGGCTTCCATCCAACCTGTAAAACGCTTGTAATTATGGAGTCCCATTGAAGGGAAATCAGTGAAACAGGGCTCTGCTCTTACAAGTGATGCACAGAATCCAGGCATCCTGAAGACCTTTATGTTTTTATTGTGAAATGATTCCTCCTGCTCTTTGGACCTGTTTATTAATTGAGAAAAAACACTGTTCTGGTTAGCAGGATCACTATTTAGCCTGAAAAGATGCCCACAATCCAGAGGACAATGCTGTAAAATCTGTTCAATAGCTGACCTACATTTTCGAATATTGGGATGAAATCCACTGGCATAGTTGATACAGTGGTCAGCCCCCCCGGCAGCCTCGTACTTCTTAGGTTGCAAGAGGAATCTGCTAACAGTGTTTAAGAATTCAGAGATGGCTCATTATGGCTTTGTTTTTCCTACTAAGTCATTCTCCATACTTCTGAAATGCAAAATAAGGTATTTTAATTTTTGAATGAATTTATATACCAATATCTGTTTCTCAGAGCTATGACTCAGATTAAGGCACTAATCCTGCAGTGTAAATAAGACAGCTTGCTGCATATGGCTGCTCCCCAATGCAGTTTGCAATTACCTGAAAGCCATTCATTTGAAGTGTGTGGAACAACAGTCGCTTTCCAATTTGGTGTGTGCATCCCCTAGATGAACTACAGCTACCAAGCAGTACAGTGAGCCCACTCCTTGTTCCTGCAAGTCTTTAACACTTAGGACAGGTACTGAGTTGCAGAAGTGGCTTATCTGGAAGGTGCTTTGTTGATGCTTCCATAGAGGTTAAGTTCAAAGCAGGCGGATTGAGGGTAACGCAATAGGATCTTGTGTGTGTGATAATAACCAGGTTAATTCAGGAATGAAACATCAGGCTTACCCTGTGGCAGAGTGGCTCCAACATACATCACTGAAAATAATCTGAATTTTAAAAGTTATGGTTGTACAGTACAGGGATAAAAAAGTTGGCTTACTAAGCTCAGGATTCAGTCTTTGGCTCTGCATGAATGTAAGGAAACACAGTGTAATCTCTTATATCTTTTGATATTTTCTTTTTTATTTTCATGCGCCAAATATGCATTCTTGTATCTCTTAGAAAAAAGTCCTAAGTCAATTTTTGTGGCCTAAGAGGAATTTCAATTGTTCAGAAAAGCATGCTCTGAAACTTTTTTCTTAATAATTGGAGCCAATAGGTGCTCCCAGTAGTGAAGTTTCTTTCTTTTTCTCCTTAATTGCAAGCACCAGCAGAAAGCTGTAGTTAAGACACTGGCAATAGAATAAATAGCTGACCTGATGGAGCGTACTTGGGCTGTAGCCAGGAATCTCATCAGTAGGTGCTCTCTCCTTCGGGAAACGGTTCTTTCTTTTGGCTTTGTAAGTCTTGTCGTAACCTATTTAAAAGTAAAAGATTTTTTTTTTCTTGCTTGCTTTATTTTAAACTGATCCTTTATTTTTATAAATCATCAAATTCCAACAAAGTGGTCTGGTAGATTGTGACTCTTTTGAGAACAGGAGAGATTAATACTATTTGTGAATTATGGATTGGTTCTGCTTTTACTTATATCAATACACATCCAGCAATACATGTTGTGAATTTGTTAGGCTTAGATAACCCT
>WAAD01012683.1:79106-98413 GCA_013389945.1 Fregata magnificens
TCCCTTTCTACCTCTATGGGGTTGCCATGGGAACGTGGGTGTAAGAACCACTAATATGGACTGGCAGCAAGTGAAGGAAATCTGCTTTAAATGATCTAAATATAAAATGTAGCATTCAGCTTGATACACCAATAACGGACTAGTGCTTTACGTTGTTTGACCAGTGAATTTGTCAGATGTTGAGTAAATGGAAAGTGTTTCTTGCTGACTCTTGTCATAGGCTGAAGATGTTTTGCGGATGAAATTTATTTGTGTATTTTGTTGGCTGTTGGTGACGTAGATGAGTAATTTACAGAGCACAGAGCTGGTTCTTGAAGGAAAAAAAAGTGATACTTCTAGGACAAAAAATGACAGAGATGAAGGTTGCATTTCTGATCTGATCTTGCAGGGAAGACCAGAGCTCATTTTCTGCCTGAATTTGTTATCTGGATAATCAAAATTAATCACCATTGTTTAACACTTTGGATTAAAAAAAAAAATGTTTTCTGTAGAGGTCCAAGAGAGTTGCCTCCTAAATTTAAACTAGCAACCAGATTGGTTCTTCCTGCTGAGAAAGTCATACAAATTGCTTGGGGGCTGTCATGTGGTGGGGGGATTTATGTCAGTGTTCCAACTCTGCCGCTCATGTGAAACGGGCAATCTTTCACAAAGTCACCAGGTTTGCAGAAAACTTTGAGTGCTGAAATCACTCTTCTCAGAAAGAAAAAGGAAAAAAAACAGTCTAAAAGCAAAACTCTTAAGAGGTAAAAATGAAGAGAAATACAGTTCAGATTTTCAGGACCCTCACTTTTGCATTCTCTAGAATAATAATCCTGCCCATGGTCTACTTCTGTTTCTTATATCAGTTTACATATATAAATATATTTATTCTCATTTTCTTTCTAGGTGATCCTGATCCTTACCAAGTATTATCATACTGACATGGGGAAAGTGCTGGAGAGCTCTTTGTGGAGGTAAGTTCTCTGCTTTTCCTATAACCTTTCCCCCACCACCCTGTTCTCAGAATAGATCCATCTCTTTTCCCTTTCCAAACTGCTGCTGAGTTGAGTTGGTAGCTGATGGATGGTAATATAGCAAGATTATCTGGATTGTCACCAGCTCTTACTCCTTCTCTTCCTTAAATGCAGTTCCTGCAGTTCAATAAGAAAGAGTTTGAAATGAGTTTTAACAGTAGAGACAAGCAATGATAGAGAGTATAAGGTACCTTCCTGATGCTGCTTTGCAAGATGCCATTCTTTTCCTTTTCTTAGAAATTTTGCCTCAAAGTTACTTAAAATCTTTTAAATACTTACTGTGTTGGGATGTGTCTGTTGGGAGCTCTTACTGCTCTTGAGAACTGTATTGAGATTAGTAAATAATCCTGATTTGGAAGCAGTCACGATTGGATGAAATACAATGCCAGTGCAGGTTATATTGTGTCTTATGACAACTGGGAATATGTAGTGATCCAAATAAATTTCTGAACTGATACTCATTTCCTTAACATCCGTGAATTAGGATATCAATATGCTTGCTGCATATTGATATCTTAATTTGTGTGCACAAATTGCATGCTCAGGTGTATATCAGCACAAAACCAGGGCTAGGGTAAGCCTATGTTATACTAGTCATGCTGGTTATCTTCTCATGTGTTAATTTTGTTTTGCTAAGTGGGCTTTTTGTGCTCTCATTTTCTGTGTATCTGCATAAATCTTCCACCACAAATTTTTGCTAGACCCATTATGTACACTTCAAAAGTGAAAGTATTTCACTGGTATCAATAAATATAATATTGCTCCAATGTTTCCTCTGCTAGTTTTGCTGAGTCATCTGTAGCAGTAGAAATATTCTTGAAATATTCTGCTGGGATATCTAAATAGTTGTTATAAATGACAGGAGACTTATTGGAGGAGTCTTACATGAAATTCTTGTGTAGCCCCTAAGCTTTAGGTCTAGAAACAAATGGATTATCTAATACCTTGTGTCTTAGGTACTAGTAAACCTCATACTGTCCCAAGAGCTTGTATGGGGACTCAACCTTCATCTGTTTGTGTAAGGAGCTTTATAGAGACAATCCCAGAAAAGGAGTGGGCAAGGGAATAGGGAGTGGGAAAAGTCTGTGACCAGGACACGCTGCACACCAGCCTTGTTACTTGTTTTGAAGGAGGCTGCATTGTTTTAACCTTATGGGATTTCTCAGAGTGACAGCATATCTTTGCAATACCTTGTTGTCATACTAGTAGCTGAGTAGTACAGTCTGGCCAGGGGCAGTGGTCCATGCAGCACAAGGGTGTTTTCAAGTAACAAAGAAACTTCTAGTCATAAAAAGGGGGTGTTCAGGAAAGAGAGCAAGATCAGATGGAAACTGCTTAGGACTGGCTTAGGATTGGCCTTTTCAGGGCTGTGATGGTTCATTTGTAATTATCCTTTAAACTTACAAGATGCGAAATTAATTGCACATTTTTTTCTGTTTTAATTTTTGTCCAACATCTTGTGCAAAGAAGACAACCAAATGGCAATTTGGATACTCCCATAATTGCGTAAGCACACATTGCTTTCCTGTTATATGCCCCTGGCCTATACAACATGTGCAATATGTTTCAAGTTTTGCTATCCATGCTTCAATGTAATCTATCATAGAAGTCTTTTAAACTTATTCAGTCGGACTCTTCAAAATAAACTCTCTGCTCTTTCAAAATAAACATAAAACAGGCTTCAGATAATGTTGCTTTCTTTTTAGAACATAAACACTTTAAACAAGGTCATTCAGACCTTGCTGGCAGCTGGTGTAAAGAAGAACTGGTGTGAACTGCATTCAAATAAAATTGATGCTAGTGTGCATCATAGGGAAATCAGGCCCTTTTACTTACAAGTAATAGATGTACCAGATGCTTTGGTTATTTATAAAACTAGGATGGAAAAGCTGAAAGGAAGCAAATGCTTAAGATTAGCATTTGGGCCAGGGGTGGTAGCTGATCCATCCCTAGCTATGTTCTGCTCTGGGATCACCTCCTTCTTCCGCCTCTGCCCACTGTGGCGTAAAAGTGGCACATGCGGTTGTCAGACTGGGGGAGTTACAAAGTGCCTGGATCTGGAAAGGCACAAATGACACCAACTGGTGCAAAAACATCAAATAGTGCCTCTCTCTGTTGAGATGTAGCTCATTATTTGTACTAAATAAAAATAATTACTGCCCGTGAAGTCAGGGAACTTTTGTGTTTTTCTCTGTGTGAAATGGTTGGGTGTAAATTGGTGAGGCCCCGTGTTTGCTGATGGAGCCGGGGTGTTGTACTCACATTGGCAGCCTGCCCAGAATGCACAAAGTATATATTTTTAAACTTTTTAGTTTGATTCTCTTTTGCATTCCTCTCATTTGCATCAGAACAAATATACAGTAAAACAGGTGTGAAAAATGTTATCGGGTTTTTTGTCAATGGACAAAAGCCATTAATCTTTGTGAGGTTTCTGTGCCCTAGTGGGAATGAATCCTGGCTGGTTATTTCCTTAATCAGTCCAATGTTTTTCTTCTTCCTATCTTGCCTGGCAAGATCACACCAGACAGTTCATATTCTCTAAGTCTCTAAGTGAAAATAAACTTGTTTTATAACCTGATCAATCCCCGCCAGGTTAATTTTTTAATGTTGTTAATCTCCCACTTTTATCTTGCCAATCAGTAAATATTATCCTAGCTTGGCATTTATTGGCTCTTTTTTTTCTTGAAACTGCATCTTTCTTTTCTTCCTCTAAAACATATTTCCTCTTCATCTCTCTTTCTTTTCCTCCCATCACTCAAAATATTTTTTTTTTTCCCCTTGCTTAGTGGAACAGGGAATGAGAAGGGAAAAGGTGACTCAGTGGTCCAGTGATGGTTATTTGTTCTCAGTGACCTTGGAGTTGCAGTCAGACTTTTAAGAGTAATGCAAATGGTGGGGAAAAACACCAGTCGGATGTACACGCCTGGTGGGGGCTTTATGCGAAGAAGATAAAGTTTTTGGAAGTGAATCTAGATGACAAATTTCTGTGCCTCTGCAGAGCGTTGTTAATTTGTGTAGGTAATTTATGCCTGCCCACACAGGTCAGGTTACAGGATTGGGAGGCCTAAATTTTAATTACCTTGGAATCTTTTCATTGTTGACTAAACAGGGAAAACGATGCTGGATAATGAAAGTCTTTACAGCGTTTTACTAGTAGCAGCCATATCTGGTTACACTGAAGAGGTGGAGGCATAAATCTTGGTGGAAGCACGTAGTTAGAAAACACCAGGGTGTGTGTCTCTAGTCAGCTATTTCTGATACTTTGCTAATTTGCTTATTAAGTAATTGTTAAGGTTGGGGTAAATTATATAGCTATTTGACTCGAAATAAGATAGGGAAATAAACAGAGAAGACATTGGTTGCCTCTTGAATATTAATTAAAATAACTTATTGAGAAGGAGCAGAGGATTGTTTTCAGGTTCATTTTTAGAGTTTCTAAACTGCAGTACATATTGGGAATACAGGTTGGTTGTCGGGTTAGGGCTCATTAGCATAATGAAAAAACTGATCCTGTGACTAAAACTTAAAATTCAGGTGCTAAAATTATCTTCACAAACGGTGCATTTATTGAAGATACTTTGCGTACTAGTGCTGTTCCTGTCAGAGTCCATACACATCTTTATGCAGCATGTTTACAGTGTGAAGGACCTGAATCAAACAGACCATTCAGGATAGTAGATACCTGAGTATGTGTTTTCATATGCTTTATGGACCAGTTTGTGCGCAAATATATAGGTGCGCATATTGTACAACCTCAGGTGCCTGCTTGCATACGTTGCATGCCTGCAGCTTTAGATGTATGTACTTGAATCTTACAATCAAGTATTTTAACTTTGAATTGCTAGCCACTAAGAAATTAATACTAGTCCTTATCTGTCTCTTGGAAATAGATATATATTATTTTTATTATTATTCCATTTTATACACGAGGCACCTGCGATGGTAACTGATTGCTGAAGGTTATGCAGTGACTCAGCACTCTGTGGCCGTGGAGTTGGCTTCCAACCCTGTGCTTAGGCTGGCTCAGAGTCCTCTTTCTGGTATGCATGCAGCCTTCCCCTTCTTAACTTGAGCTAAGCAATGAATAATAGATGCTGATGATGACTGCTAATAAAGTTTTGATTGCACATTATCAAGCTGTAATGATATGGTAGTGCTAATGTGAGTTGCTGTGTAATTGCCATTGTTCCCAATGGCATCACCATGTTGTTATTGCTTCGCCACAGCAAAACAAACGGCATTATTTGATGTTAACTGCACTGTTAACTCCTCTCAGCATTGCATGCTGAACCCCAAGTAGGCCCATTTTCAGAGATGTTGCGATATTTTGCCCCATGTTGTCAATAACGAGCTGCTAAATGAAGAAACAGACTTCTCTGACTGCTTGAATATGGTTGGATACCCTAGCTGAACATCCCGGGACTCCCTACTCCACATGCAGCCTGAGGAAGGAGCGAAGTCACAGTGCTATGCGAGGAGGTTGAGTCCAGGTCAGTGGCCGGCAGCTGGAGGTGAGAGCAATTGGGTGAGCCTCACGGACAGCATGAGACTTGGCAAACCTCAGGGAGTCAGGAAAATCCTCTCTTTTGTGGCACAGCTGTTTCCATCTGCACCCACAAAAAGCCACGTATTCAGGGCAAGACCCAGTTGTACAAGCCCACTGGCCGTCAGTAGTGATCCATGCACAGTGACCACATGGTGCTTTGGGCATTTGTAAATAAAAAACCCGCAAAGGTGCATGCCTACACTAAGGTTAAAATCCAGACTACAAAGAGCAGGAGATTCTTTTGAGGTAGATGCAGTGAACAACATACCACTTGGGAAAGTAAAATTTCCAGACCCTGTGTGGCCCACAGAGCACAAGAACACGGGTATGGGCATTTGTTTCCGAACTCTTTGGACTTGTAGGTGAAACTCATTTCACCTGTTTCCTGAAATTAATTTAAAAAGCACAACAAAAAACCCCAATATAGACTCTGGTACCCCAGTGAAATTCTTTCTTGGTGTGAAGTGCTGCTTAATAAGTGAGCAACTGTATTCTGCAGCAACTTGTACTTCCAGATGGTCTTATATTGTGGTTCTGCTTTGAAAAGTGACTTTGTAGAAATGGCCCCAAGGGATGGAGTTATTGAGTCTGTGATTTCCATATCAAATTTGCTCTCTTTCCAAGTAAAAACAAAAAAAGAAATGGCTTTCTAATTATTAGCCCAGCAAACTCAGCTTGGGATCTAATGTCTAGCTGTGCTTTCGCTGGCTAATGCATCATCCTGAGTAATGCAGGTACTGCAATCAAAATAGACTGCCCTCAATTATACCTGTGCAGCTCTTTTGTCCTCCTCTTATATCCTTATTTACACCTGTTCCACTGTGAAAAGGTTTTGGGCAGTACTGTTGAAAAGGCAGTCCTACAATTAGAATTTTACTTCTCTTATTGAACAACAGATTTTTATGCTCTCTTTGATCATATTTCCATATTCACCTAATAGCGTTACAAAGACTTTCATTATCTTTGCTGCAATTTCTGTCTTGCTAATACTCTGCAGTGCATCATTATGAGTTGAATTGTGCAGGAAAGTCTCTATTTTGAATTTATTTTGGGCATTTAAAATGAGCTGCAAAACCACAGTTAGAAAGTGAATGTAGTGGATTTCAGCCTATCAATCAGCAATGTTTTATTATGGGTGTCAGGTAAGAAAAATATGTAAAAGACAAAGGAAATGAAAGGAACATGTCTTGACAAACCTTGGAATATGCAAGATATTGAAGAGATGGTTATTGATGTTTTTGATGGGCAGTGGTATTCATTTAGGGACCTAAAGGGTGCCAATGTTGCAGTGTGCTTCTGTAGTGGGTGCTCTAGTGGACACACGACCCACCATAGTCTTTCCTAAGACCAAGACCCATCACATTGGCAATAACCTTGCTGTTACCTTGGTGCTGCACTCATCCTGTCACATGTTTTGGCTGTAGCTTTTGGCCATTCAATAAAGGAGTGAACTTTGGTTGTGGATGTTGGGAACCATTCTCTGAGTCGTGACCTGTAGACCCCTCTGAAGGAGATGTCTTTTAAATGGCTCTCCAGGGCATGGGACTTGACTTAAGGAGGTCCTTTTATGTCTGTGTTACCTTAACAGCATTTAAAAATTATTTTTATGTCTACTATGTGTGAAGGTCTGAACTGAAAAAAATAAATCCCGCAGGCAAGTAAAAGCTACCAGAGAAGTCTATCCAAAATTCTTTACTGAATATCTGTTGCTCACAGACGAGAGCACTGTGTCATAACTACTCTTTCAAGTCTTCAACAAGTTGGAGTGGTGATGATTTTGAATGTTTACATGTTTCTACTCTAGTTTGTGAATACACAAAGAATATATGACATATGGATTAAAATCCAGTTGGAAAGCTGTGATTTATATATTTAGGAAAAGGCTCTTGCTTGCAGTACACTTGTGTTTATTGGAGCTGGTTGCAGCATGGCTGCTGAGCATGTTAAATATATCTTGGAGCATCAGAATTTTGCTACTTTGCAGGTTGATTTCTATTTTTCTTTTTTTTTTTTTTTTTAAAATTTATTTTTTCTTTTCTCTTTTTCTTTTTCTTAATCCTCCTTCTGGAAAAGGAATTAAATCATTGTGAGATATAACTCATAATGTGTGAGTCAATTTATTAAGAAAGAATAACTGTTTATTTTAAATGGTTTAAGAATTCTGTCCTATTGTTTGAGTAACTTGAACCTAAGTCATAGACTTTCTGATTGCTTTAACTGGAACTGGTATCATAGACATTTTTTATAGGCACAGACTGTGTGGGAATTGTACTACAGGTTCTTGTTTTAAGTAGATTCCTTTTGGCTGGGACTGATGGTAATAGAATAACCAATCTTTCCTACCCAAAACACATCTAGGTCTGTAGCAGTAGGAAGTTCAGAAAAGCCACTTTACTGGTGTTTCCTCAGATCTGTCATGGTATCTTACTGCATAAGCCTCCCTACAAGAAATGATCGTCTTTCTTGCTAGCCTCAGCAGAGAGGTTTAAGATGAGGAGTAGAGAAACAATGTCCTTCTATGCATTAGTTGTCTGTGGGTTTTGTAATTCTGTGTGTGTGTTGCTTTTGCCCTCCCTCCCAGCATAAAAGAGGGAAGCTTGCATTGGCAGTGCCCACGATCCACTTCTATACGATGAAACCAAGAATTGCACTCTCAGAGCTTTTATTGTGGCATGATTCCTCTGTACTAAATTCCTATAAAAACAGTTGAGCCATCAGTTTTTAGCTAATCAGAAGTACTTTGCTGCATTGTCATCTGTCAACTCCCACTGTCAGCAGGCCAGCACAGCAGGGAGGTACAGGGCCCATAACCTGGGGGCAGATGGAATGACACCATATATATTAAGCAATGCTTCCTTTGCCACTCTGCAAAATGGAATAAATAAGAAACCACAATCAAAGCAGCTGGTTTCATTGCTCATCGCATTTTAATGATGATGAATGAGGTATAAAAACCTGAATGGGATATATTTTTAAAAACTGAAAAGGGCAAAGTCATGGCTTAGCGGAACATCTGGTAAAGTAGATATGACATTGCACTCAGCAGCTAGTGACACTACTGGTTCCACCTTCAGCCTACTGTGTGACCTTGTTTGAAGAACCTACCATTCCTGTGCTTTCTTCTGCTCGGTATTTGCCTGGTGTGTTTCTTTGAAATACAAGTAATTTGGAGAACTGATGGTACAAGCGCAGTGTGTGCCCTGTCAGTGCTGGGGCTGTAATGCTGCATTAATACAAATAATACAAAGGAGCTGTAAAGCTTAGGGATGTATTGTGTTTTGTCTCCTTAAAGTTTTTGGCTTGAGCCTGGAAAGGACAGGAGACCATCAGAGAGCACTGACATACCATGAGGCCCATCCGAAAACACCCATACTCTAACTACAAGGCAGCTAATGATGAAGTGCCTTTTCTCATCTGCTATTTTGAAAATGCTGTTTTGCAACCCCCCCTTTGCTTCTCTTAGTATTGGGCACCTTGTGTCACTGATGTGGTATGTGGCATGTGAGCAGCTTTGCTTGCTTCTGTAGTATGTGCAGTCTGCTCTAGTGCATCCCCTGCGAACTGATTGCAAATTAATTTGGTTGTTGGGGCTGAATGAATGAACAGCTGCACAGTTAATTATGCAGAATGGTATAGAAAAATGTAGTGTTAATGTTTTATTCTCTCATTATCCTTGCAGTATGGAATATATTTTTCAGTGTGAAAATAACAAGGGCAATATTTCCCACATAACTTATTTATTAGGAACTTTGTATTGTTAGGCAGCTTTCTCTGCTTTAATTTGGAAGGGATTGGGACAATTAAAAACTCCATACAGGCCAGTTTTAAAAATGTAAATATAATCCTATGCGCTGAAGAATTTGGGGGCACGGGTAGTTTACAAAAATTAAACCCATCTTACAGTAAGATTTACATGGCTTGATTATTTTTGGTGTTCTGAAATATGGAAGGTTAGTCAAGAGTTTTTCCTTCCTCTCCCTGCCACCTCTCATTGAAGAGATGACTGGTAATTAGTCAATTAGTCAACGGAGGCTCTGTTCCAGCTACTTTGGGGTCTTTTTTGTTGTTGTTTTGTTTTCGTATGATATTTTGTCTCTTCCTACTTCTGCTCCCCTCTTTCCACTTCGGCATCATTTCTCCCTATTGCATATAGGGAATGCAATATCAGGATAGCAACTTATTTTGCTTCAACAAGTAGCCATTCTTGAGCTAACCTTTAAAAAAAGATATTTTGCTTTCTCACCAGTTTTCCCTCCTAGTGGCCTTTTCTTGCTAGCTCTTTCATGGGGCTGGGTTTCAGTCTCTCCCACGCCTGACTTCTCCAGTCCAGACTGAAGAAGCTGCTTTTTGCATGATGCATTAAGTGCCTACCAAAAGTTCTTGCATTTTTGCTTAACATGTCAGCTCCAAGGCTGGCTTTTGAGGCTGGTCCAGAGGTGATGTCCTGATGGCAGGGCTTTTCCCCGGTAGTCGCTCTGACAGACTGTAGGCATTTCCATGACCTGTGAGCACATTTGATCCCAGTTTTCTGTCATACGATCTGAAATTGTAATTTCAGTCTGAGGGGGTGGAAAGTACCTGTTATCGCCTATTTGTTGAAAAGCACCAGTCTATGTCAGTTTATTTGTTTTGAATCTGGTATATACTTTCTTTGCCAAAGGAATATCATTTTTCTTCAAGAGGGTGCATGCAGTTCGAATTATGCCCCTTCATAAAAAGACATTGCAGTATCAGTGAAATACAGCCACTTCTGGGCAAAAGCCAGGGAAACAAGTAAAGCAGATACGTGGTAAAGTGTGCTTTCTTAAAAAGACAAACAGTTCAGCTCAAAAGCATCTGCATCATTCAACCTTTTGATATCCAGTCTTTCAAGCTTTCCTTCATGGCAGGCAGAGGATATATGGTCGTGCTTTCTGTACGATTCAGATAGTTTTCTGTAATGCTGATCCGTCCTTAGGATCGCTGGCTGTTCTGAAGACTTCAACATAAAATGTTAACACATGGGAGAGAAAATTATTTTAAATTTTACTCTCTTCCAAGAACTTGGAGACTTATCACTGGTTTATCTTAATTCTTACCATATGCTGTCCACTCCTTAATTTTGTAACGTCTCTTTGGGATACAGTGTATGTGGAAAAACGTGATTTAAAAATAAAGTTGTGCTGTTCTGAAGTACACCGGCTAGAGTTTGAAATTTCTCTCCCTTTTCCCTACCCCTAGGCAGTGCCTGTGCTAAATACTGGTTTCTCAGATTTCAGTAGTTTTTAATTTGCTTTTTCTTCAGCCTGACATGTAAAATTAGAATAATAGTAATATTTTACTTCTTAGCCTCATTTAAAATAATTGGAAACAAAATATATATGTGATGGAGTTTTGTATGTGTGATGATTTCAGGTGCGTAATACTTAAACTCTCAGTGCTATTTTGGTGCAATTTTCATCTTAGTTCAGACTGCTCTGTGCTAATGGGAAGGACGCACCAGTAAAATATTGTTCCTCTGCGCTGTGAGAGGGCAGCGCTTTCTGGCAAAGTGCAGAAGCCCAGAGTGAAAACTCTCATGCCTCAGCTTTCCATATGGCCTCAGGTGAATATATGAATCTGTCGGTGTTCCAGAGTGGAAAGCGTCCAAGAAGCACATTTAAATAAAATTAAAGAGCGAAAGAAAGTTAATTATTTAAAGATCAGAAAAGTATGTTACAAAGCACCCTGATCTATCACAGCGTTACATTAATAGGTCATAGAGGAGACCTTGACTCCTTGCTTAAATATATTTCAGGTACAACATCTCAATGTGCACTGGTATGTGAAATGCATGGTTGGACTTCCAAGAACTTCACAGTGATAATAGGACTTAGCTTCTCAAAAGGCATGTTAACATTTGTAAAGTACTTCAATAAGTAAATATGAGTAAATATTTAAGTATCAAATGATATTTGATTTCCATGTTAACTGGAAGTCTTGGTCTTGGTACTTCCAAATGCTTGCGTTTTTATAGAATTTTTTGAGATTTCATCTTGGGAATTGATACATGTTGATATTATTATAATAAACATTATTATTTCCTCTTTAGCATGTTTGGTAGGGCTGGGAATAGGACATAACTTTTCTGATTCCTGGTTGATCACTTACATAACTGCTTTACTGGGAAGTTTCTTCCATATTGCATACATTTGGAGAATGATTTTGGTTGCAAGGGAGCTTTGGTGGTCATCAAGTACAACCCCTGCTCAAAGCTGCAGAAGTTAATCAGGTCATTCAGGGCCTCGTACTCTCCAGTTCTGAAAATCTTCCAGGATGGGGATCCCACAGCTTCTCTGAGAAACCTCTGCCCATCCTTTGCTGCTCTCATTGCAAAGGGTTATATCAACTGGAATTCCCTATCTTGCAGCTTGTGCCTGCCATGTATCATCTTTTCATTATGTACCCTGGTCCTGTCTTATTTAAAACCTCTCTTTAAGTACTGGAAGACTGAAATCAGATTCCTCATTAGCCTCGCTTCCCAGATTAGCCAAATTCAGCTCCCTCAGCCATTCCTTCTACATCGTGTGCTCCAGTTCCCTCACCGTCTTAGTGACCCTCCACTGGACTCACTCCAGGTTGCTGATCTCTATCTTCTAAGAAGCACCACAAAACTGAATACACGTACTTTATCCCATTTGTAGAAGTGGGATGATCTGTCCTCTGGGGGTCCCTCTCTGCTGCTCTCCCCACATAAAATAGGCTGTGCTTGGGTGAATGGTTTAGAATAGTTACCTTATTTATCTGAATATAAAAATAAGTGTGAAAATCCCTAAATGCCAAAGTCATTAACAGTGGGAATTCAGTTCTTTAAAAATTACTTAGACACCCAAGTCACTTCATTACCTCTTGAAAAAGATAACATTGGTCTTGTTTGCATTGAACCTCTCGGCGTAAGAACAGTGGGGATGCCGGCATTAACTTTTTGTCCTCACTTTTGTTATGCAGAATGAATTCTTGATGAGTTTTGATTTAGTTGCTGGTACATTATTTATGACATCTCTTGGCTGCAGCTGCTGTAATCCACGAACCAAAGCCAAGTCTATTGTTTCTAGTCATAGAATTGTAGTTTGTTGTGGAGCAACTCCCAGGTAATTAGGCAGGATGTGCTGTAATTGGTTGTAACATGGGCCCTTCTAAATAAAGCATTAATCAGACTGAATGACAGGTTAAAGTATTTTTTTTTCTTTTGAAGATTTGTCTACCACAGGTAAACATTATTGTGGCCACAAACGTTAGGAAGATTAATTTTTCCAGGAAAGAAAGGAGAATTATGTTCTTTTTTTTTAATGATCCTTCACTTAGAAGAGAATTCTTTTAAGTCAGAATATTGAAATGTGCAGAGCAGAGTTTTTGAAGGCAAGAATTCATGTACTAATCCGGGGATGTGCGTAAAGCTAAAGTCTTATTCAAAGAGTGGACTTCATACAGCAGTTCTTACTGCTATTGGATTTGTGACATTTTGGACAATTTTGGGTCATCTTTAGCTTGACTTAGACTTTCGTACATGTACATTCTTGACTGACAGGGTTTCAAGGATCAAACATAGACACCTGAAATCGCTAGAATAAAAACTGCTGATTGCTTTAAAAAGGGATTATGAACGGAGGAGAAATTGTAAGAGGCGCAACATTAGTTTGGTGGATTTCTTGTCTCTTGGTGTCTTCCCATCAAAGCTGGATTCTTTTGTGGAGTATGTGATGGATACAAGCTAACTGGAAACAATGCAAAGGACATGGGATGAAATTCAGCATTAGCTCTGAAAATCAGAATATACAGTAGCCACTCCCAAATCTATGAGAAGCTAATGGATTTTCCTCAATTTGTGCCACAAGCTTGTGAAACAGTCCTTGCCACAAGAACATTTAGGACTGGGGGTGGGAAACAAAAGGGAGTCAAATTGCATTTGTTCCATTGAAGGTTGTTCCCTCGAATGTGTTATTTTGCCATATTGTTTTCTTAAGAGAAAAATTAAAGAAGGAAGGGTCAAAGCTTTTCTCTTTTATGGCACCATGCTGTTTTGAATCTATATGTTCGGTTTGACTGATGAATCGGGAATGGTGTTTATGAAGAGGCTCTAGTCTGCTCTCTCACAGAGAGGTGGTGAAGAAAAGTGAATTACTGTGCTACACGTTACAAAGCAAGTGTTGGGATGACACTGAGGCAGAGCCTAGACCAGACGGGGATTCTTCCAGTTTTTGTTTTGCTCCACAGAGTGCTGCATATTCAGTATTTAATTTTCCTTTGCACCCTCTCTGTAAAATTCCCACAAGTAGTGGCAGCTGTTGTTGCTGCTGTGCTCAAGGTGAGCTGGATTTCCTCATCAGCAAGTCCCAGGGTGATTTCACTACCACAAAACAGTCACTCGGGAAGTGAACTGTATGGTGTTACCCTTGGGGACAAGCTAACCTGCATGGCCCTCCACCTTCTCTCCTTGAAAACAAACCGTATTTTAGGGCACAAATGCATATGCCTCACTAGGGGACGAGGGAATAAATTGGCGTAATTGGTGTAAAGAGTGCTAGTGGTTTTGGAAGCAGTGGGGCTGTAATGATTTGCACAGGTTACAAGGCAGGTCCTACAACTAACAAGACTTCAACTGCAGTTTGTACCAATTGTGGATTTTTTTAGAGNATAACCTCTAAAGGTCCCTTCCAACCCAAAGCATTCTATGATTCTATGATTTTACCTTTTAGGCCATGAAAATCAAGTGCCAGCCACAAACATTCTTTTTTTTCCCTCTGCTTGGTAGCCTCTGAGGAGACATTCCTTTGATCAGTGGAGTATCTGTTCCACAGATGAAGCCCTGCAGCAGCAAAGGGGTTAAACTTGAGCTCAACAGCAGGAATTTTCTCATCTTGACAGTTTGCACAGCAATTTTTTTTGCATCACAAAGCATTTTCATCTAGGCAGAAATTGGGTGATCTTTCCTTGGGGTGGGAGGGTGGGAGGAAGGCAATGTTGATTGTATACAGGTTAGATTATTCTGAGTAAAAACTATAGGTTTGAAAGGCCTTGGGCTTCCTCCATGCATCTGAAGATGATTGTGTTGGCTTGGACATTAAAGTGGAGAGAATTGGCGTGTTAGAACTAAGCCTCCTCATCCGTTTGTTCTCAGCTTCCTGAGCTATTCTTTGCTCTGTCAAAAGCAAGGATCTTTGTTGAGCCTCATCCCTTATCACTCATTTTGTCACTTAGTGCAAAGGGGAGAAGATTTCGAGGAGGCACACTGGAGGCCAAGTCACTCTGGAGTAGATTCTTGGCTCCTGGTTTCCTTCTGTGTTTGATAGCAAATGGCAAGAGTCCCAGTGTTGAACTGAGCCCTTCTCCCCCAAGCCAGGCTTAACTCAACCCTGCCTAGGCAGCTGAATGGTAGCGAGACAGCCGGTTGAAGAAAGGCAATAGTTTCTACCTGTTACAGTTTGCTTACAATGCCTGGCTTAGCTCTGTATTGAAAACAAGCAAATGGATCAGTCCCACCTCTGCATAGAGATATGAATATTAAAATGTAAGCATAAGAGATCTGATTGCCTTCAGCTGTCTGGGGCCACTGCTCAGAATTTGGTCAGTGGTAGGGTCGACACTTCGCGTGGCATCTGGTGCTCTCATATTTTGTTTTAAAATCAGCACATGACTCACCCAGAGGCTCACCAAAGCTGCTATCAGTGCTCCCTTCAATGTAAATGTGCCTTAAGTTGGTCACTGTATTTGTTCATGTGCTAAATAAATTAATGCAATGTTTCCATAAATGGTAAGTAATTACTGATAACCCACCTAATTTTCAGAGGGTGGGTGTTCAATACTTTCTAGTTACCAAGTTCTTCCCTCTGAGTACTCAGAATGGGATTTACCCAAAATTTTTATCATCTTTGATATTAAGTGGTGAGATGTCCCTGAAGAAAAACACTTGGTAAACAAAGAAAATGTACTATTCACCAAGTTTTGTCTTTTAGTTACTGAGCACCCAGAATTCTCGGGATCTGGTAAGGATGACAACTGTTTTGTTTATGCAATAGAACAAGAACTATCAAGAAAAAGAAATTTAGAAGCTGAACCGCTTTTGTTGATTTCCACTTTGTTTTTCCACATCTTTACCAAAATTCTGCTTAAACTTTTTTCTTTAGAAATTAGTCTGGGAGTTTTTGAACTGGTATACTCAGCTTCACTGATTCTTTTCTGTATCATATTCTGGGAGTTTGCGATCTTTTTAAATTGAAGTTTCCTGATACTCATTCTCTATTTGAGAGGGTGGGGGGAAAACATTATGCAGTATCAATAAGGCACAAGTTAAATATATTAAAAGCTGGTTAACTCACAGATCTTTTACATTTAATTAACATTGAGTAATTGTAACTGCCTGGAGTTTAGCAGTGACCAGTGTCAGCCTTGCTTCTAGTCAACATTTTAACCAGTTATTTGGCAGTATATACAATTTATTGCTGATTGAAGTTATGGGTGACAAAAAAGAGTTGACAGTTATGAGAACTGGACTGACAGAAGAGCTTTACGTTGGCCTATTAAAACCAAGTTCAGCTTAATGGAATGCTATTTATCTGGGAACAAGAAATGTGGGATATGATGTACAAAATATGTTGGCGTATGGTGGAAAATCGTGATGGTAAAAAGGCTGAGGGGATCAGAGAGGTGACCTCCACGGTTGTGTCTTGGGTAATTATGAACTTCTTGTAAAACGCACTCGTGAGTAGGGAGAAGAGCAGTATCGTGCCTTCTGTGCATGCTGCTGCGAGGGTGATGCTGAAATATGTCAGGGCCTCTTGTCCATACGTTCAGACACATGTAGAAAAGTGGAAGAGAGTCATGGGAGCATTTGAAAGCTGGAGAAAATGGCCCGCTGCGAGAGACGCACAGAGTTCAGTCTTTCAGCTTATCAAAGGGAAGTAAAGGGCTCTTTAATCTAATGGTTAAGTTTATAAGAGGGCTTGATGTTTGTTCTGCTCAACCCTAGGTGACCCTGGCTGTGGCCAGTAGGCTGCAGGGAAATGATGGCCATGTCTATTCATTTGTTTTCTCTTTCTGATATCCCCCATCTTATCTGTTTTGACCAAAAATACCTTTCTGACTTCTTGCTCCTTAGCCAAACAGATTTCTCCGTAAACTGTTTTCTAGCAGTTTTCCTTAAAAATGAAAGGGAGGCAGTAACTGCTCTGTTGGGTGGACATGTTCGTTCTCTGATTGTTTTTGCAGGAGTGGGACAGAAGGAAGGAAGGCCGAAGAGTAGTAAGAGGCAAGTGAGAAAATAACTACATGGAAGAAGTCATCACTGTCCTTTACAGAAAGCTGTCTAACATTTTGACATGCCAAAAATGCTTTTTAAACAATGTTAACTTAGCTTATAAATTTCATCCCACTTAAAAACTAACAGTACATAAGCACCAATTGTCTGTTGGAAGAGTTGGTAATCTCGGTCTGATTGCTCACAGCAAAGTTGTTAAAATGATCAGAAGCCCCACCAGAGTCGATGCTGATTTATGTTCCCGTGGGCAGCTGCAGCAGCAGGACCAGGGAATGGACACAAACACAGCTATGAAATATGCTATTCTCCTTGAACGTGGACAATTCAGATCAGAGCTTCGGCCATTAGCACGATGGTTGGTTTTATTTCCTCGTCTGTTTAGTTTAATAAATATTAGGTTTTGAAACTCTGAAACCTTGTTAGTCGATCCTTTTAAAGGCCATGTGAAGTAAGAAAGTATCATCACCTCTGTGCAACAGAGAGACAGGAAGGAGTCCAGACTCAAGCATGGGTGATGTTCACTGAGGGCCTGGGTAACTAAGGTCTCTTAGCAAAGTACGACGTGTATAGACCATTTCTGTGTGCCTTCAGGTGCCTATGTGCTCTCAGGCTTTGGGATTTCCTCCTGGGAGCACAGGCAAGGATATTATTCCTGTTTTGTTTTCTTCTCATCCACATATTCTGTCACTTTGAATGGGAATGTTTTCCCAAGACAGCGTTAATTAAAATGAAACAAGATATTTCAAATTGAAAGGTTATCAGCAAATGCTGCGTGAATGAAAACATTAAATGAGTGAATCTCCTGCATATCTTCTGTGTCACTGCTGCTTATAGAAACAATCCCAAGAAAGAGTCGAAACGCCCAATGGCTTAGATTGGTAGCATTTAACAATTTGAAATACTCCAATTACCCACATACTTGTTAGGAGAAGGAGTAAGGGTTGGTACTCGGAGGGAGAACAGAGGACTTTAATGATTCAGAAACACTATAAATTAGTAAATGCGGATTTTGTTCAGGTTTAAATAGAGGTGTTATGAAATGATGTTAGACAGCTTGGATGTGGGGCATTTCTCTGAGTGGAGATTGTATGTTTTCAGTGGATTTTAATGGTCAATTTGAGTAGCATCTGCGCTGGGTAAGCAGTCTTCTCTAATTTGAAAAATTATTCAAGTTTTGTTCTGAATTGCACTGTTACGTTTAGACAGATTGAAGATTATTATAATTTAAAATAAATGCGCAGGAAGGGGAAAAAGAAATCAAGATAAATTCTCTATTGGATGATATGGTTTTGAAAAACCCTACTATAAATACCCTCCAAAACACCTTGTACATGCAGAGAAAGCTTTTTAGGAGATTATTGTTTTAGGAAAATCATCTTTTACATTTCTCCCTTTCTTGCCATTCATTTTTTTTCCTTTTTTCTATCAGATGAGGAGTGAGGGAAGGTGAGAATAAACTCATTGAGTATGGTGAGAGTCAGAGTGATGTAGTGCAAAGCAATATTAGAGTCCTTTGCAGCTACACATTCATCATTTTCAGCCTTGTATTCTTTGAATTGGAATAAGGAGCCACTGGGTCCTTATGAGTCAGCTCCAAGCACCTTCTCCTTTAGGAGGAAGATAAGGAGGAAAAACAGATTCTTCAAATAACATAACCTCCATTTAAATCCTGTGGAAGTTACATTAAAAGGAGAATCACTCCCTGGAAAGCTTTTGCAATGTGAGAATTGAATTTAACAAGCTAAGCTTTCCATGATAATAATTGCACAGCTAAGGATGATGCAAATTTAATGGCTCTAATCAGATGAGGTGAAAGCAAGCAAACATTAGGTTTATGCTTTAATTTGTGATTTGCTCTACTGTTGATTCTTCTGTGCAAGAAAAAGGTGTGTTGTGTGTGTTGTTCTTTTTTTTTTTTTTTAACCTAGAAAGCTTTGGAAAATATTGATCAAATTGAGTGTTCTTCATCAACATAAACTGATTCCAGCTTAAAATGATACATTTTACAACATTTAAATTAAAATAGTTTACTGAAAATGAGAATGACCATAGTAGGTCACTACAGAGTACTGAGCTGGACAGTCCTTTGTCTCTGCCAGTAGCTCATACCAAATACTTAGGAACTGGAAGAAAAGGACACAAGTCTGTAGTGGAGTTTCACAGAATCACATAATGATTGTGGGTGGAAGGAACCTCTCATGATTGTGTAGTCCAAGCCCCCTGCTCAAAGCGACTATAGCAGGACCATGCTTAGCTGGGTTTTGAATATCTCCAAGGGTGGAGACTCCAAAACCTCTCTGGGCAACCTGTGCCAGTGTTTGACCCTCTTCACATGCAAAGGTGTTTTTCTGATGTTTAAATGGAATTGCCTGTGTTTCAGTGCATACCCATTGCCTCTTGTTCTGTCACAGGGCATCACAGAGAAGAGTCTGGCTCAGTTTTCTTTACATCACCCCCTCACCACCACCACCACCAC